>VXCM01002761.1:0-115659 GCA_014773175.1 Lucifuga dentata
CTTCATCTCCCTGTACTCCTGACTACTCTCTTCAGTCCTCTCAGTGTCCCACTTCTTCTTAGCTACTATCTGATAACTACATGCATCAAATAAATAAAGGAAGGCTATTTGACATTACATTCTTACATTAAAAAATGTGCAGTTGTCACAATAATTTTGGACCCTAGTGTACAGAAGTGTATTAAGTGGAAACAGACTGCTGTATTTCATCTGGGTTCTGTCAGTTACTAATGCTCTCCACAAGATGGCGCCACTACTACAGCTTCACCAGTAACAATTACTCTGGAAGATAAACAGTGGCTGGTTCCATTGCTCTCTGCTTACCTAACCAATATCCTGTATGTATCAGTACAACACAGGTACAGTTTGTATTGTAATAAAATGGTTGTCAGACTAGTTTGGTAACTGGTTATTAGTTGTTATGACAAATTAAAACTGTAAAACAAGTCAAAATACTCTGTAGATTCAGCAAAATATACAGCAAATATCTGATTATTTAGCTGCATTTGTGTGGTCAGTAATTCATAACGACCACAAATCTGCAAATAAAGCAGATTTTCATGTAAGAATTCCCACAAATATTGATGAACTGAAGCCATTTTGTTGGGAGAAATGATCTAAAAATCTGTTCTCTCTGGTGGAAAAGTCAGATCAGCAGCTACAGGAAACACTTGGTGGAAGTTCTTTCTGGTAAACTAAATTTGACAGTTTATTTTTACCTTTTTAAACTTTAGGCATTTGTATGCATTTTAAGTGCAATTTTAATGTCTTTTAATGTCATTATACTTTAAATAACCGCTCTGCCTGAATAGTGCTTTCTAAATAAGTTTGCCTTTCATTATGCAAATGGAAAAAAAAAACTTATTATACAGTAAAAACAATTATATAAATAAGTTGTATAACAAATCAAATCATTCACTCTGTTATTAATCTTGCACAAATTACAGATTTTCTATCAAAGACATTATGTTGATGACCTGCCTCTAAGCAAGGGGACCAACGACCAGCACACCTAGATTATTGTTAAAGAGCACTCTGCCGTTAGACTCCACGCTGCAGTCTGGGCGTCGAAGTAGCTCTAAGACACCAGCTTTCAGCTCAGGTGAAGCTGATTTGCTGAAGTTCTGGACCTCGGTGAGGAAGTCCAGCAGTAGCTCTCCTTTCTCATCACCCTCGGTGAAGCATTCTGTGATATCCATCTCAGACGGCAGCTCATAGCTCTGGTAGCTCACTCCTCCAGAGTCCAGCAAGCCTTTGATTTCTTCTGTGGTCACACACTGACTGATTTCTGAGTAACACAGCTGGGAGCCAAAGGTCTGCCACAGCTTCCCCCAGCCACTCTCACCTGGATTTGGTAACGTAAAAAAAAAAAAAAAAAAAAGAATAAGATTTGGGTTAGCACATGAAAGCAAAGCCATGATTCCTCATCCATCCATTTATCCATCATAAAGGCTGTATATAGCTTCTATAACACGTCATTCCAACAGTCTTAAATGCAGCTTATTTCCATCTTCCTGGACTTTCTACATTTTCCTGATTCAGATTTCAGATTCAAAGGTTTTATGTTTTATGTGCCCAAGAGTTGTGCAGTAAAATGCAGACACCGAAGTCGGAGAAAGCTTATTTAATATATATCATTCATCCCTGGTTGGTATTAGGTACAGTTACACCAGTAGATGGAGTTAGCAGTAGTGGTAGTAACTATAACCCTGCTTAGCTAAATAACTAAATATTTTTTTTAAAAATGGCCCATGGTGTGACTGCAACAGACATAAAAGGCACTTTGAGCAAACAGGACCAAATGGGCAACACAGTTGTTAGAGGGCTTTTGTGGACTATGCTGATGTAGCCCTGTTAAGCCCTTTTCACCATTATATGATGATTTTGCTATAATGATAAACCTGATACAATTAAAAAGTTACACAAATTTAAGTACAGAAATAAGCATAGGTATAAACTTAAAAAGGCATTATTATGTGCTGGGATAATGACAATATTAAAGTTATACTGTTACTGCCAGCATTTGAGAATAAGACTAACCCCCAACACACAAGTGCAGAAACTTATTTAATGATGAGATATTAAATCAACACATTTACCAGACACAAGAATAATAAGAAGCTTCCCATTCTTGTTGAGGAGACTCTGGAAGAAGCTGATAGTAGCTCCGGGATCCTTCACGTAGTACAGCATCTGTTGATTCCACATAGATAATGAGCTGGCAACCGGATTCACAGAGAATCTAATTATAATATTATGGACAAATGGTCTAATGGGATTAATTGCTGTGGAGAGCTGCCAAATGAATATGACCTAGATGTGTCAAATGGACACTAAACCACTTGACAACACCAACCTGGACCATGTGAATGAAGTCTGCCTTCTTGCTCATCTTACTGGTTTTCCAGTGCTCCTCAAATTCAGAGGCAGTCATCCTGTTCAAGGTAAACTTGATGTAATCTAAACCTGGTTTCTGTGACACCAAAACTACAATAAAGAAGACACAAAACAGACCGATGTGAAATATAACTGAAGCATGTTTGTATTTACACAAAATATCTGTCTTATTACAGGCTGCACCGTGGGTGAATGATACATTCTATATCAGCAAAAATAATAAGCAGTCCACACTGTCTACAATGGCTTTTTTTAATGCCATCATTTCTCAGACACTTACCAGAGTTTTATTTGCATGTCAGCTGTCAACACAGATTGTTTGTATAAGTACTTGTCATGCTATCAGGACTGTGAACACCCTTTAGCACACTGTAACAATGTGTATAATACATGTGTGCATCTGTGTGCATCTGTGCATGTGTATAATGCACACACATACCTATTTGCTCTTTAGACACAAGCATTATATATACACACACAACTGCAACTCTTGCATAATGCACATTGCATATTACCTATTAACTATCTCCTTTTATTATGTGACTAATTCTTTTATAGAGCTGCTTTTTATTGTTGACGTGTTATTGCATAGCCTTGTGGGATAGTCATTGCATTTCACTGTCCATATTGCATGTGACAAAGATTGAACTGAACTTGTTTCATGAAATGAAATACAACTTGCTATACGACAAAGCTTTTGCATGGGAACTTGTAGTATAGTATTGCAAGGAAGTAAAACACAAAAACAATGAAAACTTGTAGCATCAGAGCATCACACACACACACACACACACACAGAGGGAGGGAGAGAGAGAGAGAGAGAGAGAGAGAGAGAGAGAGAGCGAGAGAGAGAGAGAGAGAGGTCAGGAGTCAGGGTCAACTACAGAACAGCACTAGAGTTAATAGGAATTTAAGCCACTTTCACGATTTGTTTTTCAGGAGCTTTTACTTTGTTTCACAGCAAGAAAACAAGTAAAAGTTCCTAATTTATTTCCAAACTTTTAGTATGAAAGCACCTTTAATGTTGTGCTGAACAGCATAAATGCTTGCTGATATCTCAGCTTTGAATCTTCTCGTTCTCTGGTTAAAAGCCCGTCTCCCTACTCTTGCATTAGTAGTATTACTAATATACAGTATTAGCAGGAATGCTAATCAAGTGCTGCTTTGACCATTCAAATTAAACACTCTGGATATTCAAATATGGACAGAAAAGTCCAAAGTAAGAATATTCCTCATACATGTACGTTTCACAATGTTCAGATGGCAGCAAACATTTTTCTGCTACACGAGTATGCTGTTACAGTAAACATGAGGAGTATTTTAGAGACTAGTATGCCTATAAGACCTGTACCTTTGTAGTTGTATAGCTGCTGGCTGCTCGGCTCCACCACCTCATTATCCACCGTCACCCCTGGATGCTTCAGATGGAGCTCAGAGAGCATCTCTAAGTCAATCTCACCTACAGGCACCATCACAGAGTTTTATTTTCAAAACCACCTTTTCTTTGTATTCATTCTGACCTACTTACAAAACAACAAAAATATTAATAATCACAATCCTCAGCCAAGAAAAGAAGTATGAACCTGTGAAAAAATGTCTTCAGCTTTGTTTGCTGTACTGTATCAATAATAACTTATCAATTATAATTTGTATCACTATCATATTCATTCTAAGATCATATAGGGCAGTTTCCTTCTCGTTCGTCGCTGAAGCTGACAAATTACCTGAGTGTCATGTGCAAAGGAGTCAGTTTTAAGGCTGCTCATGTGGACAGACAATGAATCTTTCTAATTTGTTTGAAAAATACCCTGCGAGGGAGTTTCTAGTTATTCTAATATATTTTACAGTCCATTAGTGATTCTTTAACATCAGTCCATTATGATACTGACATGACAGCTCAGGTAAATTAAAAGGACTGGTACTGATATAACTGAAGGGTAATGGCCCTCATGGGCGAGCAGTGGGAATGCTTAGAAATAAATTAACCTTGCTGGATTTCTATCACTGTAGATAAAATGCAATAAAACCATGGAGGTGTGGTCACTTTGCTACTCAGGGTAGAAGATTAACCTAACAGCTGGTTAGTTGCATAAAACCCCTGACAGTGATTAGGACAAAGGTTTTCAAGCAACTTGTTGCCGTAGTAACAGGATGATTCATAAATGCTTTTTCGCCTAAACTGTCCTTTATCTTTTTACTGTGACAGATACAGCATGAGTTAATGTATTCTTACCGGCACCACTTCCAACTCCGATGACATTCAGATGAGACTTTCCCTCTCCGATACTGAAGAGAGAACAGAAGACTGTGAGACTTCAGAATAATCAGTTGTATGGTTTGACCAGTTTCCCACCATTCTTACAATCTCACTGCTAATGCCTTTCTTGTCCTGTGGAGGATGCAGACAATCAACTGCTATGTCGTGACACGCGGAGGGTAATTCATAAAATGCAGTATTAGATTAAACATGATAGACAGATACCACAAAACCATGTCCCCTCATTCAGAAATTTCCATTACCTGCCTCTTGTTAGCTTTGAAAGAATTGTCTCATTTGCATGTCAGGCACACAAAAAGTAACACCTGTTAGTCTGATGGTAAATTTCACCAGTATAAAATGCATTTTATTTATTTTTTTTCTGTGTTTTAAATTCTATATTCCCACATGCCTTCGTTGTCAATAAATTTGATAGATACATCCATTAGTCGGTTTATTATAATGGAAAGTTTTGATCTGTCCTCGCACACATTCTAGTGGCACATTGCTCCAAACAGCCTCTTCCTTAGGCGTCAACCTCTTCATCTCACAGGTCCCTCCTGTGTTGTCTGATGCCTTCTCAACCCTTTTGTCATCATCTCACTGTTTTAGACACTCTGAAGGCGCTCTTGTTACCTCTGATACCACACTGTCACTTTCTGCTGCATCTTCGCAGGTATATTTTTTTTTCTTTGTTTCACAGGTACAGCTTTTCTGCCAAAAGCTTGGGATTTTTTTTTTCTGTAACTCATCTTTTAAAATCTAAAGCGAAGAGTTTAAGTTTGCTTTGCTGATTTGGACATGTCCACCAGAGGAAGCAGTATAAAGCGTGGGCTTTGAATATGCAGCAGTTCATTATTAACATGCAGATTTTCATTGGCTGGGACACACCTTACAACAACATGCCAGTCATAGGATATTGTTGTGATTAATTAATGGAAACTGGTTTGTAAATCAATTCCGTGATGGTGGTTTAAAGGACCATACCACCCATTTTGTTGGTTTGAGCCTAATATATTCAATATTCATACATCTTACGTTACTGACAATCATTTCCCAAAGGATAAAACTGTATTTCAGCTTTCCTGATATTTTACAGAATCTCTTAATCTTTCAAAATCATATATTCAAGCGATACACCCACCTTAAAAATCAATGTTTCGCCTGCTAATGATTATGCAGCTTTATGAAGTCACGGCTGTTTAAATTTTTTGATAAACGCAGGTCTTCTTTTGAGACTATATTCCCTGATGGAGTCATACATTCACTCCGTGCTTTTTATTGAGCTTAAAAGCTAAAATCACGAAACTTCGAAAAAACCTGAATACACGTGTTGTTTGCGATGATGGATTACCTATCCCAAGAACGTTTCAAGTATCAACAAGTTGATTTTAATAGCTTACCAGAATGAACTGGAACTAATGGAGGTCTGAAAGGTAGGAAAAACAATTTTTAACTCACCGTTCCAGTAGTATGCTTTGGGAAATGATTGTAACATTACGTGTATGAAAATGGAATATATTAGGCTCAAACATACAAAATGGATGGTATGGTCCTTTAATATGGCGCTGTGTAGTTAGTGTGTGTTTTTAATGAGTTGTCACCAGACACTTCTTTTGTACCTGCCTGCATTCACACCATTGCTCCCACATTCTCTCCTTTACATATGCACACAGTTGGCCAGTTCACATTTTTAAATAATTTGCAACCAGTACCCTGTTATAGTCTATGGCCACATTATAAACTCTACTTTATTCAATTCTATTCTATTCTATTGTAGTATGGATGTATTTCAGCCTAGGTTTCTGTGAATACATTACCCAGCCAGTATGTCTGGGAGGATGTTGTGGATGAAGTCTTGCATACACTGATGCTCAGAGGAACGCTCCAGAAAAAGATGGAAGGACTTCTGGTAGTGGCTATCATCATGAACCAGACTCTTCAGAGGAAATGCCATGGTGCTTCTAGCAAAGTAAGCAGATATTTCCATTAGCAAATTAGATGAAATTAGACTGGTGGTGTCCATATGATTACACTAGCTCATTAGGGCTCATAGCTCCACCAAGACTAAACAATTTGATCCATAATCCCACGGGTGAAATTTCTAATTATTGTGATTAATAAAGTTTCCAGCATGTTTCAGAGGGTCAAAAGTTCATGTGCTACGTGACTTGTACAAGGGCTCAAAGAAAGAAGTGTTCATTCTCCTATGCTAAACATTTCATCTTCAGTTATAACTACAAGGTATCTACAGTTTGTCTTGTAACTTTGGGTGTAGATCATGATGGACAGGAAAACTGAAGATCCTTTGCACCTGAGAGACAAAAACAAGCTGTGACTGTCTGGCCATGAGGTAACTGCATGCTGGAAAGTGATCACCTATGCACTGTTTGTATCCTAACATAAAAGTGAGTGTTATTTTGCTGTTATTTATTTACTTTTGAAGAAATTGACAAAAAAAAAAAAAAAAAAAAAAAAAAAANAAAAAAAAATTAATCCCCCTCTCATACTGTTAAGAAATCATTTAAAAAAAATTCTGTATCGGCCTCTGGATCTAGATTGTCAAAATTCATTCTGAATTTTTTTGAGTAATCCTGCTAGCAGTCAAAGAAACCAAAATATGTGAGTTGAAAACATCAACTTTTTGGTGGAGATAAATAAATGGAATTGAATGTTAATTAAATGAATGGATAATTAACTGTGGTTTCTTTACAATGACAAGTAAACGGTTTGCTGTGAAAATTAATAAATGATAATTACGACTGACATTTGTCACAACTCACCTCCCTGTTAACGCACACACACAAGCACACACACACTGTATCTTCCTCTCTCCGTCTCCTTCTCCAGTGTGCCTTTACGTCTTTCTAAATTATTCGAGATTGAAGATGAACGTATATCCAGCCCTTTACATCCAGATTTAACAAATCTTTTACGATTTTTTTTTTTTTTTAACAGAAATCAGGAGCAGAAACAGAAAGAGCCGCTTTAGAAAAGCTAAACCGGGCGTGTTCCTCTAAGCTGAATGTCATTCGCTATAAACGTTTTCTACGGTTTTGTTTGTTCCCTGAACGCAGCATGTGCCATTTAGGCTGCAGAAAACGCTTCAGACGACATGTCATTTTTCACTTACATGTTGCAGAGACAGCAGTAGCTTCAGCAACGGCTTCAGCGACTGAAGAAAACACTCCCATCTCCCTCCGCTTAACACCAGCCCCTTAAGGAGGACCAGCTACGTCCTCTTCATAAATCTTGATAACTCAACCCAGTGAGCAAACAGGAACGTATCAAAGCAGGAAACCCTTAAGCCCCAAACAGTGTTTTGTTTTTTTTTTTCGCATTTGAGAGAAATATTAATATATCATTTATTCCATTTGCACAAACAGCCTGAATCATCACGTTTAAGCCTTGCAGGAAGCATTTGGTGTTATTACGCCTTTTAAAAGAAATTGTATTTGGCCAATTATGTTGGGAAAATGCAATTTCTGGGGCACAATAAGGTTTTTTTTTTTATTATTATTTTTTTACCTTATAAACTTTTTTAATTTTTTGGTCCCACATTGTAAAATACAGCATGTGTTGACATTTCTCAAAAACTAAGACTAATCTAATCTAAATGAAAAAAATATGGACATGTCTATCATATGATGGACTATCAACGAGTACAATTTAGCCCAGATTCAGATATTGATTCAGATTTGGTTAATTAAAATATATACTGGGACAACACATACATAAGGCTTGAAATGTGCAACTTACCACTTTGTAGCTGAGATGATACTCATTAAGCTTTCATATTTCAACAGTTATGGATATAGATCTAGAAGATGGAGTCCAAAATGCTGCTGTACAACGAATTTACATGATAAATCTTTGAACACGTCTGATTTTAAGTTAATAACAATAACAGCCTGGATTTAGTGGCAAAAAATAAATAAATAATCATACTGTTAGGCCTTGGCAGAGGTATGAGCTCTCTTGACAATCTCAAGCAGCTCAGATAATCACAGAAACCTGTAAATATGTCCATATCCTGTGGGAGAGACTCAAATGAGATTAATTAGATGTGACAAGATGGGCTCATTACTTTACATGAAATTAGATGACTGTGACAGAAGTGCTCGAAATCAACCGTCTTTTAAACAAAAGTGACAGTCTTAAATAAATGAATTAGATCAGATAAAAAATTTAAACACAGCTTCACTCACAACCTGCGAGCAAGTCAGGACCATCAAACTGGGTATCTGACTGCAGGGCAAGATGAATCTTATCAGCTGCTTATTTAATCTTGGCTCTGCCTTGGAGCCTGTAAGAGTAATTATAATTTACCAAGACATGAGAGTCAAGAAGACAACAGCCTGCAGAAAAGAAAATCTCTCTCAGAAAGAGTCCCCAGTTTGATTTAAAAAAAAGGAAGGAATACACTGATTTTGCACATAGAATTCCACAATTTATTTGAATTTTTTTTTTTTTTTTTTTTTTTTTTTTTGTCCAGGTGTCCATGTACACACAATAGTAACAAATGGCATGATATTACTGTAAATCATGACTGAATGTACAGTTTTGTTTTCTGGGTCATAATCCAGTGTTGTATTTATCCTCTAATCAAATCTGAGGTTGGCTTCTCTTTATTTTCTAATGGCATTGTTACAAGATAGCTTGTTTGGGAATTTTTAATTAAGATTTTTTGCCAGGAGAAATGGAGCACTTTCTGCCGAAACAGATCACACATGCCTACATACAGTAAAATCATCTGTTGGAATATGATTGCTACAAGTAGCAGCCATATGTGTGTAATTATCAAGAGTTGTTGGCAAAATACACTCTGAATGGGTTCAGTTAACACAAGACTGAGTCTTCAGTTTTTAGAGTAAGAAAGAGATGAAAAACAAAGCACAGAGTAAAAGTAACTTAAATCTGTCATATGCACTGAAGGATCCATGTTAGAATGCGAGTTTATGCTCCATCAAAGTGTTTTGAAAAATATGCTCTGTCAGTGCAAAGTGGCCATCTGCAACTAGGATTGAATTAAAAAAAAAAGATTTCTGAGTTTTGTGCATAAGCCAGAATCTTCAAAGTGGCATATTGGCAGAGAGATAAAGAAACGGAATAAAATAACAAACAGCCCATTTCATTAACATATTAGGCATGAATCAATATAGAATATCAAACTCAGCTACTTATGGTCCTTAAAGTTTGTAACCCTTCAGGGTGACCACACAGACAGTTTCATGGTTTGTAAAAAGAAAACTAAACAAAATATGCCCTTGCTCTGATCTTGAATCAATAATTAATGTTACATTCTTAAAGGAAAATGATTACTTTTGATGAGGACTTGTGTATGAGGTATGATATTTGTATTTGTCATATGATATTTGATAACTTGCATGTGTACAGTGCTGTGAAAAAGTATTTGCCCCCTTACAGATTTCTTCTGTTTTTGCTTTTTTGTCACACTTACATGTTTCAGAACATCAAACAAATTTTAATATCAGACAAAGATAACCTGAGTAAATACAAAATGCAGTTTTTAAATGATGATTTCATTTATTAAGGGAAAAAAGCTATCCAAACCAACCTGGCCCTATGTGAAAAAGTAATTGCCCCCCCTTGTTAAATGATGAATTAACTGTGATTAACCACAGTTTTTGGAAAGCTGAGTTCAATTTCACTAGCCACGCCCAGGCCTGATTACTGCCAGACCTGTAGAATCAAGAAATCACTTAAATAGAACCTGTCTGACAACATGAAGTAGGCTAAAAGATCTCAAAAAGCAACACGTCATGCCCCGATCTGAAGAAATTCAAGAACAGATGAGAAACGAAGTCATTGACATCTATCAGTCTGGAAAGGGTTACAAAGCCATTTCTAAGGCTTTGGGACTCCAGCGAACCACAGTGAGAGCCATTATCCACAAATGGAGAAAACATGGAACAGTGGTGAACCTTCCCAGGAGTGGCCGGCCTACCAAAATTACTCCAAGAGCGCATCGACGACTCATCCAGGAGGTCACAAAAGAACCCAGAACAACATCTAAAGCACTGCAGGCCTCACTTGCCTCAGTTAAGGTCAGTGTTCATGATTCAACAATAAGAAAGAGACTGGGCAAAAATGGCATCCATGGGAGAGTTCCAAGGCGAAAACCACTGCTGACCAAGAAGAACACAAAGGCCCGTCTCACATTTGCCAAAAAACATCTTGATGATCCCCAAGACTTTTGGGAAAATATTCTGTGGACTGACGAGACAAAAGTGGAACTTTTTGGAAGGTGTGCGTCCCGTTACATCTGGCGTAAAACTAACACAGCATTTCAGAAAAAGAACATCATACCGACAGTCAAACATGGTGGTGGTAGTGTGATGGTCTGGGGCTGCTTTGCTGCTTCAGGACCTGGACGACTTGCCGTAATTGATGGAACCATGAATTCTGCTCTCTACCAGAAAATCCTGAAGGAGAATGTCCGGCCATCAGTTCGTGACCTTAAGCTCAAGCGCACTTGGGTTATGCAGCAGGACAATGATCCGAAGCACACCAGCAAGTCCACCTCTGAATGGCTCAAAAAAAACAAAATGAAGGTTTTGGAGTGGCCTAGTCAAAGTCCGGACTTAAATCCGATTGAGATGCTGTGGCATGACCTTAAACAGGCCGTTCATGCTCGCAAACCCTCCAATGTGGCTGAATTAAAACAATTCTGCAAAGAAGAGTGGGCCAAAATTACTCCACAGCGATGTGAAAGACTCATTGCCAGTTATCGCAAACGCTTGATTGCAGTTGTTGCCGCCAAGGGTGGCACAACCAGTTATTAGGTTTAGGGGGCAATTACTTTTTCACATAGGGCCAGGTTGGTTTGGATAGCTTTTTTCCCTTAATAAATGAAATCATCATTTAAAAACTGCATTTTGTATTTACTCAGGTTATCTTTGTCTGATATTAAAATTTGTTTGATGATCTGAAACATGTAAGTGTGACAAAAAAGCAAAAACAGAAGAAATCTGTAAGGGGGCAAATACTTTTTCACAGCACTGTATGTTGCTTTGACTGTATGTATCATCAGAGCTGTCAGTCATGTTTCAGTATAAATTTCACTATTGTGTGGTTGTTTCTAAACCTTCATAAGAACCAGTTAAGAGAAAGTCCCGCATGACTGTATCGTCAAACTGAATGCAAACCTGTTGTTGGTTTGAAAGTCCAAATTTACACAACATATGGCATCATCAACAAAACACAATCTGACAGCAACAACTTGCATTACGATGAAAACACTAGAAAAGTCAATTGAAAGGACAAAACAACGTGAATCAGCACTAACATAGTGCATAAAGCATTGTGTTCATTCTCAGATATTCAAAAAAACAGGCTGTGTGTTTATCCAAAGGCTTTTCCCATTTCTTTTTTCAAATATCCAGCACTGATGAGACGAGTCAAATATTAGATGCCAAACGGTGAATGTACCATTTATCCACCTTTGAATGCTGTGACTGAGTCTTGACTCTCTCACCTTATATGGGACAATCAACCATGTGCTTCCTCGGATTCTTGGCAAACAGAAACCAACACTTGTAGATCCACGTAGTTTTAAAAGTCAATTAAGACCCCATCATTAAGGAGTGCTTAAGTCTTGAAAGTTGAAAAGAGTTCTTTTTTGACTTCACATTGCAAACAGTAAAAAAAAAACAAAAAAAAAAACAAAAAACAAGAGGTCCACTCATTTTCTATTTTTAGAGACATGCTGTCTCATTTTCACTGTCTTCATTCTTGCTTCCTCTGTTTCAGGGAGGACAGTTGGCCACAGCCAAAATTTTGGGCGACACTGCCCACCAGCAGCAATTCACGTCTGACCATCGATATTTGTCTATGATATTTTTGCAATGTAACTTACATTCCCAACAGTCAGTAGTGTTGGATAGGCAGCGTGCTTGTAAACAATCTGAATGCAGTTTAAATTCTGTAAGAGGCTGATGTGTCCTTGTGAGGTAAAGCAGCTGGGTTTACATATCCATGTCACCATCATAAGCCAGGGTCAGGGGCTTCTGTGGTGGAGGGGACGTCTTTGTGCTTTTGGATGGTTTACTGGAAAAATAACCACATGCAAGAGAAAATATATGACATTACCCACACCATTTCATATTTCCATATCGCCCTCCACTACCCACACCTGATTAGCAAAATCAAGTGTTTTCACTTGATCAAGAGTTAGTGCCTTCCACTGATTGGCTAAACACACCTGATTAAGCCAATCAGATGGGGCAGAGAAGAGAGAGGTGGAAAGTATGGCCTTGCTGTGAGACCAGGACTTAGAACCATGTCTGACAGCAACAAGACACAGCAGACAAAACTATGTGAGAAACATAATTCCTATTTTTCAGAGTTCCATTGAAAGCAGGGAATGCTTAAGAATTAGGCTCACATCTCAGTGTTTGCCCTGTTCTCTTACCTTTAATAGATTTTTCATTCCTGAGAAATTGTGCATAGCCAGAAATCTTTTAAGAAGGTAATATAGCACATACCAGACCAGGAACGACAATGCAATAACGAAGAGTATTAAGATGAATCCGACAGCAGTCACGGCATAAACCCACAGCTTCAGTCTTCCATCTGTGCAATCAAAAAAACAGGAGCTTTACTTTATTTTGCTGTATGTACAAGTTTTATCTGAGGAGCAGCTTGCTTCCCAAAATTCAGAAAAGCGGAGTTGGATCACTTAAGAAGCAATTAGAGCATTTTTGAGAGTTTAATGGTCGGTTAAGTTCTATATAATGATGACCCATGGGAAAAAATGCCAATAAAAACACACGTGGAATGACCGTGAAATGAATTCCACCTCCACCCTCGTCATCCTACAGCAAAGCTGAGATCAAAGGCAGGAGTGATCTCGAGGCGTGCGNCCTCCACCCTCGTCATCCTACAGCAAAGCTGAGATCAAAGGCAGGAGTGATCTCGAGGCGTGCGGGCTGAGTTGTGAAGTGATTTCCATTTCAATACCTGGGCCAACAGGTCGTAAGGTCCACTCGCTGAAGATGTCCTGAGCTGGGGATGACCCGGGTTTTAATCTTCCAGAGTTGGTCTTCACATCAGCTTTCTTGTTGTCCACCCCCGGAGTTCTGGTGCAGTAGTCCAAGAAGCCAAGCGTGGTCATCACTTCAGTATAACCCTTCTCACACCCACACACGCCACTCTGCAGCAGGAAAGAGGCCAGGAGAGCTTCCTTTACAGCCAACACAAGATGACTGGGGTGATCATTACTTTCTCATCGGCATGAAACAGTGCTGTGCAGAGGCTTTAGCGTATTCTTTCAAAGACATTACACTATTAGTGTGACAGATTTGATTTATAGCAACTCTGACACTTTGAGATGTGCTCTGCAGTGGGTAGATTGGTCTAACACTTTCTGACAAGGGTAAAAACATATGCTTGATAATAAAAAATGATTCATCAAATGACTACAACAATGCAAGCACTTGCTCTCAAGCACTGTGGGTTGTTTAATTTTCAGACATTTTATCTGTATTACACTTCCAAAATGCTTTGAATACAAATTTCCCAATGCTGCCTGAATGCAGCAGTGCTTTATTTTCTGCCACTTCAAGGGCAATTACATCTAGGATACTCTAAGGGGCAGTAAAAGTTCAAGCTTAAACAGCTATTTTGCCATTGTCATTGCAGCCTGTGTACATGTTTCCCAAATGTTTTCCCTCCTGGTGACACAGAGACTGCAGGCATCTTTCAGTAGTATTAATCTGATGATTTTCTAACAGTCTGTTTTTGACAATAAAATGACTTATTATACTGTTTGGTACAACGATCTTACCGGTGTGCAGTGAGAGAAAGGTTTGGTGCATGGAGGATGGCAGTGTTTGACCGTGGCCGGCTTTTTCTGCAGGAAACAGCCCCCTGGAGAAAGACACAGGTTCTTACCATTGATCAGTATATTAATGCAGTGTCACACCTGATTAATGGGGATCTGTTGACTATCAGAGTCCCTGATCAATCTGTGAACACTTTAATTCCAACATGGAAAATTGCATGTCATAATATCAAAGAGTAATGCCTTAGGCCCTTGCCTTCTCTACAGAGAGAGATTAATCCTTCTGAGCTTGTATTTGCCAAAAACAGTACCTCACAATGATAAGATCACTTTCAGCCACTATTTGCAGCACATCAAGCTCACCTAAAGCTTTCATTTCAGTGCACAATTACTGTTGCTCTGTTTCTTTATGCCTGCTTTACTTTCCACAAATACAAATGTATGATTATATTTATATGGATTGAAAGCCTCCTGGCTTAGAGTCTGGCTTATTGATTACTTATGTTAAGAAGGAGAAGGGAAAATCAATCGAGGCTGCACTGAGAACAGGCAAATCAAATAAGGTGTTAAATTCAACTTGAACACTATTTGAAATGTCTTATTTGTGTTCCTTGTTCAATGTGAGTGTGTGTCGGTGTATCTGTGCATGTATATTTCAGTTAAAGAGGGAAAATAAGAATGTTCACACTTTAGGTGTCTATGCATAAATCTGATGAATTCTGTGTCAGAATGAAGCTGATGTATAATACCGCATCTGTTTTTGTATCTAATCTTCTCAAGCATATTTCAGGTATGGTCTGTGGCTTTAAAAGCTGATCAAAGTACAGCATTTCCACAAATGTCAATCAAGCTGAACACTGACAAATTATTATTTGAGTGGTCACATCTGAGGAGCCATTTACACCATGTATAAAAATACAATCTGTATCCAGATTAAGGAAAAGACATGTTGATACAACGTGTAAATAGGCGCAAAATGCATTAGTATGGAATGCATTTTGGCTCACATTATGATCTGATCAGAGTCACAGATAGCCAGGTGTAAATACTATATGTACAGTTAATAAGTAGCAGATAAGATATGGCCACAAGCTGGAAATGTCTCCTTGCCCTGTCTTCCCGCTCACTCTTGTTAATAAAGTTATTTTGAATCAGGAGTTGTGACTTGCTGTGTATGGGTACCTGCAGCGGGAACGAGGACAGTGACAGCCCACAAGTAAAAAGTTATTAGTTATTTGAAAAGAGCAAAAAAAAAAAAAAAAAAAAAAACACTTAACGACCCATCTGATGAGATCCAATCACAATGCAGTAAAAATCCAAATAATGAAAAAGCTTCTTAATGCAAGGTGTAAATGCAATCCCCAACATCAGATAGCGTTTTAATGTGAGGTGGAAAAGGGCCTCGAGTGAATCCTAATCTGAGGAGGAGCAAAATCAAAGCCCTCATCTGTGAAATAGATATTCATATTTGTGGGTCTGCATGATTCATGTAACAGGTGGCCAAAATACAGTGTGACTGCTCACCTGTGACATTGACACCATCTGAGCGCTGGCACCACACTGCTCTTTCATTGTTGCTCCATCCTCCAGTCCTCCATTGGTAACTGTAGCATTTTCCGCCTGGAACAATGGCACAGAGGCAGGCAATGTTCATTAAAAGTTTGTGGGGCATCTAAGCATGACTTCAGGTGAAAATTAGCCACCATCTCTATCGCAGACCTGCTATTTCACATTAAAAGGAAAGACGTTGTGATTATTGTTACACTAAAAGTACATGTTTTTCACTGACTTATAAGAAAATGAGATGATAGGAATTGTGTGGAAATTTATGGAAGACGCTACTTATTATGAAAGAAATATTCTTGTTTTCCTGAGGGCAGCTATAGGGGAAGTCTGATTTTGAACAGCGCAACAGTCAGAGACACTTGAACCTGCTTTTAAGTATGAAAGAAAATCCCTCCATACATGTTATATGAAAAAAAAGAAACAGTAACATCGATTTATGTTAATCTTTACTGATTAATATGATATTTTTGGTTTCCTCAGTACCTTTACAGGGCCTGGTTTCAAAGACTTGATGTGGGCAACTCTCCTGGTTCTCTGTGACCTGAACGATGACGGCTCTGGAGCGGGCTTGGTGTCCAGTGGTTTCAAAGCTCCGCCCCTCCAAGCAGGTCAGCTGGCAAGTGCTCCAAGATGACCACTCGGTCAAATGGCAGTCTCCTGAAGATCAAGAGGGGCAGAAAGAAGATAAGTAATCACTAAAACCTAGTCTTTAATACTGCCAGACTATTCTTTTAAGATACTTGAGGTTGGTTTATGCTCAGCTTGCTGCAACTATTTCAGGAATCATTTTATTGGCTCCCCTGCTAGCTCCTGGAGCATTTATGAGAGATCGAAAACTACTCCAGCACACATCTGTGGCTGATAATGTACCAAAAGCACAAACAAATTACTAGACAGCCCAGTGGGTATACAGAAGCAATTGACAAAACAGAGTCATAAATGATACAATACAAGCTATAAATGTGAGACTAACTATTGATGCAACATCCAATACTGACACTTATCTCTTTGGAAAAGCAGGATTGGGAAATGCATTAACTGGATGAAAGACAACTGAGACACTCTGTGAGACTAGAAATAACATTTTAACGCTTTCTTCCTTGAAGGTCGAACATCAGCATCATTCGTAATCCTTGATGATCTTTTAGTGATAATTTCCTCCACTGCCACAGCTATTCATCCACAACAACACTTTGATTCTCCGCTCTGACTGCCCATTAGTGACTCTCAGGATTGACACATCTCATTATCTTTCATCTTCATATTTATCCTATCTGCTCTTCTGTCATGCTGCCCAGGTCCTGGAAAAAGCTGCACTACACTGCAAACACCAGCAAAGTCACGCACGTATATGGACAACTTACATGTCAGAGACCCCACACACACACACACACACACACACACACACACNCATGTCAGAGACCCCACACACACACACACACACACACACACACATACCCATTGCTGGCCCCTTCATGGCAACAGGCATGAATCACACATCACAACACAAATACGCCACCCACCCACACACACATACACCCACACTCACACACACATCTGCTCCTGCCATCAGCTCTCCTGATCCAGAGCCAAGGCTCGCAGCAAAGGCGGGCTGAATGATGAATCAAGGATGGGATCAGAGGGGAGAGAGAGAGAGAAGAGCAAAAGAAAACACCACAAGATGGTGTCTGCTTATGGCAAAAGCTAAAAAAAAGCCAGGCTTCAAGGGCTAAAAGATCAGAGCTGTCATTCTGTCTGATGACAATGATAATGATGATGTGTTTTTTTTTTTTTGTTATCAAAATAAGAGAAATTCTATGCTTCTCGTTCTGTTGGCTTGCATGTAAAATACATATGCTTTAGGAAAGTACAGCTTTTTAGGGATTTTTAAAAGCCTGACAGTGATAAAGCTGGACAGCAACAATCTCACAACTGACTGTGCTCACGCTGTGGCCTAAAAAAGGAAGGGAAACAAAAAAAAAAAAACAGTCAGCATCATGGGATGTCACTCAACCGCTGTGTGCTGGCTTTTTGTTGCCATGGTGATTTTGAATGACACTTTAATTCTGACTTGAGTTTCACTCAATACACACTGACAATTTAAAACATTTCACTAAATAGCACTGTGTGACAACTTGATTTCAATATTTCACTAAAAGGCTACATATGAGTCAAAATATAAAGGAAGCTAAGGAGGAAACTGAAATACCTGCACAATTGGAGAACAATGGTGCAGCTATTTTGGTAGAGTGTTCACTCTGGTGTTATAGTGGACAGGCAGTGCCACAGTGCACCACATTGTTTTTTCAAGTTGCAGCTACAAGTGACGCTCTCTTGCTGCACTTGTACTGTTTTCTTTAAGCATCACAAAAAAACAGCACGTGTTGTTTGATATGTACTGCACACTTGAAACGTGCAGCAGAATCTGTGTTAAAATTTTAAATAAACTGATCCAGAGTCGACCTTCTGACGATGCACATCTCCAGTAGTTCCTGCAGCTGTACACCAACACACTGTGGGTGATGTTTGCATACATTACAGCGCAGGTATCCATGAAATTTGTGAAAATAATCTGCAAGAAATTAGAGTGTGATTTCCTTTCAAATGTTACATGCTGGTAAGTTTGGCCACATTTAGGGTAGCCCAATTAGAAACAGAACAGATGTACCATTGTTTAATTAATTGCATATCTGCTCTCTACTTGGGAAGAGTAGGATTCACAAACTAATGTAGGTTCAGAACAGGTCAAAGTTTAGGAGAGGAAATGGTATTTCATATTACGGGTCCAGGAGTTTTGACGGTGGAGAGAAATGTTAATTATCTAGCTGCACTCTTCATTATTTGTTCTTATGTTTTATGCACTTTTATTTTATGCTGTCTCTCTATTTCTCTCTCTCACTCTCTCTCCATCTCTGTTGCCCTCTCTCTCTCTCTCTCTTGCTCTCTCTATATCTCTCTCAAACTTTATCTCTCTCTGCCTGTCTTTTTTCTATGAGCTGTTTTATTCTGTTTCTTACATTTGCATTGTTTTATATTTATTTGGTTTTCTTATTTTCTGTTATCTCTCTTTCTCCATCTCTCTCTCTCTCTCTCTCTCTCTCTCTCTCTCTCTCTCTCTCTCTCTCTTTCTATGAGCTATTTTATTCTGCTTCTTATATTTGCATTGTTTTATATTTATATAGTTTACTTCTGGTTTGCTGTTTTATATCTTTCATATATTTTAATGTCTGTTTATGTCTTTGTAATGTGTATCCTTCCCTACTTATGGTTCCTATTGCACACCCGGCCGTTCCAGGAGAGGGAATCTCTCTTTGAATTGCTTCTTCTGAGGTTTCTTCCATTTTTTCCTTGTATGATAAGATTTTTTTAGGGAGTTTTTCCTCGTCTTCTTATAGAGCTTGGGCTGGGTCGAGAAACATTAATGTGTGGGTCTGAAAAGACCTTTGATACCATATATGTGATATTGAGCTATGCACATAGATGACTTGACTTCCAGGTTGGGAAATGACACACGACTTTAGACCGAATGTTCCTAAAATTCAGCACAAACGGCTTAGTTAACATCACCCTGAGCACATTAACACATTATTTTTAACCACATTTGGTTGCTCTCATTCTACAGAAAACTGCCAGTGGTATTATTTGCATTTGTACTCAAACCTCCATTCTAGCTGCTAGTTTAACTGACAGTACTCTGCCATTTCATTCATTGATTACATTTGAACTATTGTTCACTCCTTTTAGCTCCATTTCATGCAGCATTATACCGTATCGTTAACACTTTGTGCTGTCACTATTTTACAGGTGTAACACAGAGAACAAGAATAAACTAGATTAAACAAAGATCTAAAATTATTTTTTTTCTTCTATTTTACTGTTTATTGCTCTTGCAAAGTGCCCCTTTTACTCAAATTTAGAATTAAAGATATTCCGTGTTCTGAAATACTGTTGCTTTTCTATTTGTTCTCTCAAGCTCTGTTCTTGTAGTACTCATACTGTTGTGTCCCATGGCTGTTAATTGTGATGCCAGTGATTGCTCTCTGAATGACATTGTGAAAGGCTAACTGTTTCAACTGGCACATGATGAGGACTTGATTAATTTCTGGGTTGTCGCATAATGCTGTGCAAAAGCCTTTAGTGTTGACACTGCAATGACAACACTTCTCTCTCTCAGTCACTGTGAGTGTGTGCGTATCCACACTCACAGTGACTGATTAAATCTATCATTTACTCGTGTGTCAGAGGCTTTATGACGGGTGGTTGTTTACACCAGCTCATTCTTCTGCATGCAACAACACAGAAGCACAGGATCCTGGAGGCATCACTGCACCCTTCATCACAGAGACACTGTAGGTGGATCAATGAGAGCAATACAGGCACGGAAACAGAGTCCCATTTGAAAGAAATGACTAATAAAATATTCTACTGTATTTATCCAAACAGATAAACACACACACAATCATTCAAATCAACAAATTTCAACTCCACTGAAACAGAACTGGATCAAATTGATTTTGTTACTCTATCATTATAACCAGATCATGTAAAGTTAAAAGGGTCAGTAATTAAACTACAGCATTTATCAACTTAGAACTGATAAAACTCACATAGTTCAATGTTCCTCATTATTTAAAAGATGAAAAGCCATTGAAGCTGGGAGTGGACTCCAGCAAGTGTGGAGGTTTTGCTAAAAAATTAAGACTACAGGCAGTAAAGTATCTGAAAATTCCAGTGACCAGATGAATAATCATTTGCATTATGATCCTATGATTATTTGAGTTTGTTTTATGTCATTACATCAATAGAAATCTTTATTAAATGTGGATTATTAAATTCATTTCATATCATGTAAATTCATCCATTAAGCTACAGAGCTAATCTCTGTACCTGGGCAGGGGATGAAGCAGCGCTGTTCCAGCTCCTGTTGGATTTGCTGTCTCACTTTGTCTCCACACAACGTCTCCTCTACAGGCTCAGCAGGAGACTCAGACCAGCCACTCCTATCAACCACACATGACAGACTCCTTCTCCGAAGCCCCTCGCCACATTCTGCACTCTACACACACCCACACAGAGAGAGAGAGAGAGAGAGAGAGAGAGTTGTAANCGCCACATTCTGCACTCTACACACACCCACACAGAGAGAGAGAGAGAGAGAGAGAGAGAGTTGTAAGATTAAATACAAAAGTTTCCTGACTCCGATGGCAAGATAAAACCTCATAAAAACTCATAACAGAAGCTTTTACTTGATGTATAAGAATTACTGTTTATACTGTTTGGTTGGATAGTTTAGCAGAGAATGCCACTGTTCAAAACCTACAATAATAGAATCAAAACATGATTTTCCTTTATAAATATTTAGGGGTGTTTAAAGGCTAAAGTTGCAGCTGGACTTGGCTGAACTGTGCAGTCTTATAATACAGTGACTGTAGGGCAACACAAAAGCATGGTGAATTTTTGTGCATTTTCCTGATACTTAGCTTTGTGTACGTGCCTTGTAATAATACTCTCAAATGGTATCAAGGAAATGTCCTGTTATTAAGCTGTGCCACTAGGGGGCGCTGCCACAATCATTGTCTGACCAGTACATTTTAAAGCAACATTTTTTTTTCCCTCTTACAGCCTGCTACCAGTCTGTGAAGAAAACGCCACTACCAATTCTTGACCATTTTATTTTGGTTATTAATTAGTGACTACAGTAAATTATGATCATGGAACACACCTACACACATAAATATTAAATATACATATTTAAGTTTGTTATTTTAATATTTTGAGGGGAAATGCTTCTCAGAATGTGCGTTTTGTTAAGCTAATGACTGTGCAATTTTCTTGATGCTATTTTACCAAAGAAGCTTTGTTAACCATTTTAAGCTAGCTAACATTTGACAAGCGTCACCTCAAAATATAAATTTTTATGTTCATTTTGGCTTCCTGACATTTTATATGCTTCTTGTGCCAATGAAAGACTAGAAATGTAAATAACCAGAATATATGACCTCACGTACTGTATGGGCTTAGCAGAATTGCTAGCTATGTGGCTAAATGCTATTCACAGCCTAACAGGAACTCTTGTTCCCGTTTGACATTCTGACAGTCATATGCACGGCCAATGGTCATAACGCACTTGCAGATTTTAACTGAAAATAAGATGTTCTCTTCCTCGTCTTTCCTCTCTCTTTTATTTATGTATTGTTGATTGTAATGTTTTTATTGCATTGATTGCTGCATGTAATGCAAATGAATTTCTGTGTGAACAGACAAGTGTTATCTATCTATCTATCTAACTTAGTTAATTCACTTCATATCTTTGTTTCTTGGATGCAGATGGAGTACAAGGCTGATTCAGTTTGATTGATAAATGTAATATACCGTACTAATCATTAGAATGGTGAATATTAATTATATCTTGGTAATCTATTCACATGCTAGTGAGAATGTCTTAGCAATGAGGAAAAATTTCCATCGGAATGAGTCTTTACTGTGGTGAGCTTCTATACACTTACTCTGCAGTTATAGTCACAGTCTGGGAAGAAACATTCTTCACAAATGTAAATATAACATTTATAATTAATAATTCCAAACTGCACAGTCTTGCTTTCGTATTTGTTAATCCAGTCATAGGAGACGGGCTGTGGGGATTTACAGAGAGCTGAAAAACATTCAATTAAAACGCTATTCATCTGAGACAAAGAATAAAGGATAAGAGATGGGATGAATATTAGAGAACCTCTGGCGGTGCTTCACTGGCACTTGTGCGTGCCACTTTTCATTAAGAGAAAAGCCACGTTTCAACAGTAACCTCTGCAAAAAGATTCCTCATTTCCATTTTGGAATTAGAATTTGCTAAAGTCTGTCAAATCCTTTAATATCTTATCATCAGTTCTTTTTATTTTTGATAAAATCTGAATTTAAAAAAAGAAAATGAAAACATTTTTACGATCTATGATTAAGTAAAGGGATATATACTAATAACCTCAGCATGAAATAGACATTTTTATTCATCAAGGAAATATGTTTTTGGAAGACCTGCCAACTAATGCGCTACAGACTGTATGATTTTGCGTTGTCACAGAAAAAGAGAGAATCGTGATGAAATCTTTGATCATAAATCCAAAATGGTGGTCATCACAGTATGAGGGGGAAAAATTGACTATGAAGATTTTGTTTTACCTATTTCATACAGTCATGCAATGAACT
Source organism: Lucifuga dentata (assembly GCA_014773175.1). Classification (NCBI taxonomy): domain Eukaryota; kingdom Metazoa; phylum Chordata; class Actinopteri; order Ophidiiformes; family Bythitidae; genus Lucifuga; species Lucifuga dentata. The sequence goes on from VXCM01002761.1 coordinate 23,226, forward strand.
TATAAGATGGCTGTTGGATGCTTTCTGTACAATATGCATTCATACTGAAGTTGAAGGAGGCGAGAAAATCAGCATGGTAACATTTCAAATTGATCAAGCCATTTACTGATAGACAATTATTAATGGCAAAAATGTAAGAACCCTTTAAATAACATCCATGTTGTAGCATTGTGTATCTTTGGATCACTCATCATTGGCAGCGTTCACAGCACTGATACCTGCACAATGCAGGGGGACCAGTCACTCAGCAGCCAAGTGTAGCAAGGCCTTATGGGACATGGCTTGGTCTGGGTAAGCTGTGTGGGACAAGGCCGACCCTCCTCATGGGCCTCCTGCAGGATCCTCCGGGTACGTACAGACTGAGCTGCAGAACAAAGACATCATGAATCAGAACAGACTACAATATATTCAAAAGCTGCATTTATAGAGCTTAAAGGTCACGTCAGGCTTTATATAAATGTTGGCTGAATAATCTTTTGAATAACTCAGGTATGCTATTGAAGTGAACATTCACTTTGCCTGTGTATGTGGGATTCTCTTTGCTGAACTGCTAATAATGTGAAAAACTCCTACAGAATTAAAAAAAAAAGAAGAGAGGATTCAATACTGTGACACTAAGGTCCATTTCACATGATAGGCGTCGAGCTTTGCCGCTGAGCTTGGCATCCAGCGCTCTGCTTGTTCATGAGTAGCGCTGCTCAACCAAGCACTGACAGGAAGTGCTTGTTGCTGATGACATGTTGGCGGTTACCATGGGTGATCTTTGCACATTCGTGGTCCAAATCAGGTTTCTGGGTCAAATCACATGGACATCGCAACAAAGAAGGCTCTAGTTCTTCTTGTCATTTGGAGAAGAAAAGCAAAAAAATGGCGAATGTGGTGCATGAAACCTTGTTGAGTCACCATTCTTATCTGCTCTACATAGGTTGTGAGCTTCTCCTCCATCACTGTGGTGCTTCTGCTTACGTGACGTACAGCTGTTGTCTGATTGACATGATTGCATGTTGGAAAGGTCAGTATCAGAAAGGTCAAAGTTGAATTTGGTTGAACTTTGAGCACTGCGTCAAAATGGAGAATCTGAGCGCCACGTGGCACTCAAGGTGATGCAACATTAGGGGTCAACCCTCGGCTCCCAATACACAATAATGTAACACCCAGGTCAGCGCAACACTCAATGCTTCATGTGAAAAGGGCCTAACGGACTCTGAGCTGCATTGCATAACAGAAGAATAACAGAGAAGTTATGCATAAATGCATAAATATGAAGAACCGTGAAATAAAAAAAAAAGGTGGCTAGAAATTCAGAAGTAAATGATCAATTACTCATGAGTGAAAAGAGGCCCTTTTAAATATTTTACTTGTGATGAAAAGGAATTCATTCAAAAGCGCTGTATATCTCTTTGTGCCACTTTATGCCAAGATCTGTTTTCCTTGTTCAGGACTGCCATTAATAATATGAGAGAAGTGAGAGAAGTGGCAACAAGAAAAAAGAATGAAAAGGAATGAGCACAGCAGCTTTTCTATGATGTCAAACAGCTGAGTGTCTGGGGCATGTGAAGCTCATGACATGACCTCAACCAAACAACAAAAGAGCCGTCCATCAAGATAGATGTTTCATGTATGTATGTATAAAACCAGGGGAGCTCTGGAGTCCCACAGGCAGACACAGCTAAAAGACGCTCAACACCGCCATCTCAAAAATCACGCTTAAAACATCAGGGCTCCCACAGCATCCTGACAGAACAACAGCCTAACATCGCCTTGGCACAGATGGCAGAAATCCCTCATCACAGTTGACAGATGTGTTTGAAACAGAGAGAGAGAGAGAGAGAGAGAGAGACTGGAGTNCACAGTTGACAGATGTGTTTGAAACAGAGAGAGAGAGAGAGAGAGAGAGAGACTGGAGTGTAAATCCCATAAAAGCTTGTCTGAGGATGAGCTTCATGTAAGTGGTGAAGTATAAAGAGAGGACAAGCAGCTGAAGGCAAATTAATATTAATGGGTTTAAGAAGATAAGGCTGGAAGATGAGTCTCTCTAATGAACACAATAACAACCCACTTTTCTGGGAGATGGGCTTTGGGAGGCCTAAGAAACAATGAATGCATCCAGGTTAAATCATTTACTTTTGTATATTTCATGAGGTTATAACACGTCTTTCTCAGAGTGATGCAAGCAAGCCACAGGTTGGTAATCACTAATTGCTTATTTGAAGCAATATCTTATTTGGCACCGCTGAATCATTTATGGCATCTATAAAGGTGAGTTATATGAGGTTTGGGTTAATTTAGGCAGCTATTCTTATAGCATAACCTCATAAAGCACAGCTGCCCTATTAATTAAAAACTCAGGTGTATACAGAATTATAATGAAGTACATACATTATTGACAAAAACACAGAACAATGTTTCCCCGTATAACAAGGTCTTGGATAACATTCATAAATATTTTAATGCATTTAAATGTATTCAAGCACAGCTCAACTTTTTTTTTTTATGCATGCCTAAGTAGAGGGAATAATGAGAAACTGTTTGTGTGTGTGTTCAACAAGTTTGTGTTATCATTAGGATTAGCTACAGTTGTTTGTTTGTATGTTTACCTTGGCTACCACAAGACTGTAAACATTCTGCCCATGATGACCAATCAGAGAGCAGACAGCTGACTGGACAGTCCACCATGCAGCTTTCAGACAGGTTCCAATTGGTGATCAAACCAAACTGTAGAAAACAACAGCAGGACTGTGAGGAGGACTGGACATGTAATTCTACTAACAAGAGGCAGAGTCGAGATTTAGAGAGTTTAACAAACACAGATGGTGTTTTTTAAAGACAGCTGTTATTTGAGGCCACTTTCCGTAAGAGTGGTGATACAGAAAACAGGCAATACAATTATTAATGTGCTCCAGTGTCATCTGCCTGCAATTGTATATTCTTTCACTTTGAGATGAGAGTTAATTGTTCTGTTAGTGAATGTTTATATGGAACTATGTGACAGTTAACGCAGGCCCTGTTTACACCTTGCATAATCGTGTGATCTGATACAGATACGTTAGATAGATAAGGAAAACACGTCAATACAAGGTGTAAATCTACAGTAAATGCAATCTGCCCTGACAGGCTCACATTGTGATTGGTTCTCAGTCACAACTATCCAAGAGTAAATATAATTCGTACATTTCTGAGATAAAATCCGCCCACTCAAAATTCGTCCCCTCTTCCTGCTTGCTCTCATTAATGAAGTTACTTTGAATCGGGAGCTGCGACTTACTGTAAAGGGGTACCTGCAGCTAGAACCCGGACAGCGACAGCCCACGCAAAAATGTTTAGTGATTACAAGAAAAGAGAAGTTTGTCCATGTTGCAATGAGAAAGACAAGCTGCCTAACAACCCGCCTACTGAGATCCAATCACAATGCATGCAGAATCCAGACAACAAGAACACTTTCTAATGCAAGGTTTACTCAAGTCCTGACATTGTATATCATTATCTAGACAACTTATCTGGACACAGAAATCACATTTTAATGCAAGGTGTAAATGGGGGCTAAATATAGGGTGCATGTAAAAAGGTTGGGGTTAGTTCAATCCATTATTTTTGTTTTCAGAAGCTAATTGCTGTGTTATTATTTCTGTTTCAAAGGCTCTTCGCTCCCTTTTTTTCGCCTTCAAATTATAACTGTATATTCAAAATCTGCTGCATTCCTGCATGACCTAATAATTGACCACATGGAATTTACCTGCTCACACATCCGTGACTCCACAACCTTGCCATCGCTGCGAATACAGTCCAGGAGGCGTAACCGTGAACCATGTCCGCAAATGGCATTTTCACTCAGCAGGCATGTACTCCAGTCTGCAACACACACACATATATATACACACACACACACACACACACACACACACACACAGCATCATATCATTGCCGTAGCACAGGGAAACCTCAACTACACCCAACTTAACATTTTTTGGGGAATGCTTTTTGTTAACCTTTATTCATCCATCTTTGATTAAAGTCACTCAATGTTTTGCTTCACCTTCATTCAGTTCCATACATTCTGAGATATTAGGCTCCACCTACCTGAGACTCTGTACTCATAGGTGAAGCAGGTGGTGTTGAGGATGCAGGGTTCTGACTGGACCTGCTCTGGACAGGCTGAACTGTCGGAGGCTGGGAGGCGGAGGATAAGTCTGCTCCTGTTCCTTGCTGTTCCTTGATCGCATGACTGCACAGCATCAACAACAAAAGACAATGTCAGCGAAAATCATGAAAGTCAATGAAAATCAATATACTGTACCTTCAACTTTAATACACATCACTGTGGACATCAAGAGACAAATTAGCTCAGGATGAGAACCCTCACTCACTGTGCCTAGGTGCCATTCAACAATGACACTTGGGAAAATTATTTTAAAAAAATCATTTGTCCTTGGGCAGAATTCTAACAAGTCAAATTAATTATGATTGTGAAGTGACTGAAGTGATCTCTAACTCAACATTCATATAAATATTGGTCCTCCACAATCCCATTCTTTTAATCAGAAAGATACTTAAATTCTATGAAAGTACTACACATCTGGATGTAATTTTTTACTTGCACGTGTAAGAATTTGAGCAATTATGACCACTGATAGCACAACATTTTCCAAACATCTACCTAGCTGCAGTGGTCGCATGATGAGAAAACACATGTGAAAAGACGAGCACATGGACGTGTGGAAATGTGGGATGTGGAGGAATTGTGGCACTCCTTGGGATGAAACAGGAGCTCCTGATGAGTCTCTTTGCATTTGTCCCTCTGGTCCTGATGCAGCACTGGAACATGGAGTAAACTACACTTCAATCACCATCACTTTCTAATTAGTGAACGAATCGACTGCAGCAGTAACTCTAATGTTTTCCAGTCGTCACGCAACTGCACAATCTTTGTATTCCATGCACAACACAGTGGTGTGCAACCTGACTCCACAGTGCTCATGAATGTGGGCAGATTTGGACCAGGCTTAGGGCCAATTTTCACACCACTTTAACTGAATTAATTACACTAATTAAATGTACTAATTTAGAAAATCAATGAAATGATTAAAATCTAAGTTAGCCACAACTATAACAAACAACAGTTTGTGTAAATCTCTCACACATAATAAATGTTTGGCTTGGCTCAGCAGGCTGCAGCTACCATTGAGGATACAGAGGTCATGCCCCTGGTAATTCTTCTGGAATTTGGGGCTTCTTTTGACCTGAGGGGAGTTTACTTTGTGCCATGAAAATTTTACAAAAAGGTAGTGAATCTTTTTACACAGTTTACACAAATTTGACTATCTTTTTGGCCAAAGGGACATTGCCTTTCATTTACCCTCAGAGAACAAGAACACTGCTATGAAAGTGTGCAATTATACTATACGCTACATATGTTATACGCTATATATATTATAATATATGCTATTATATCAGCACTATATAGACACTATATGGACACATTAGTAAGCCAAAGCTTCATGTTTACTCCCTCTTCAACCTATAATGTCTAAGTGTCTATTTCAGAGTCTCAGAGCTCAATACAATCCTCCACAATTACTATTTATCAAGTATATTGACTTTAGCCAAGCTAAAGCAAGACAATGGAGCCAGAACATCACTGTGATTATCTGTGGAAAACATAGTTAAGAGCATCACTATGTGCATCCATTAGCCGGGATGCTGGTCTCCATCACAAAGCCTACAGCTCCCGTCTTACCACAGTTCTCCACACTACACAGGACCATCATTCCAGCTGAGTACTGGAATGGCTCAGGGACATACAACTGTGTAAAATTACTGTAATAGCATACCGGCGAGTTTTACATAAAGCATGACTGTTTGATGACATCCTGTAATTTCTCCTTGCAGGATGTCATCATCTCTGCACAAAATCTCACAGTCAGTCAAAATCAGGACAGGTGAGGATGAGACACGCTTGGTGACACATCCAGTGACACACTTATCCGGGTGGAAACTGGAAATACTGTTGTGTAATTTCAGAGACTTGTGAAGGAAAATGTATTCTTTAAATATAAATGAGTTATGTTCTGTAATAGGAAGAAATGTGGATTTCTGACTCTGGGGGATGCTGGGAAAAAGAGTGAAAATTGTGAATTTCACACACTGACAGAGTTGGCAAGTGTGATTCAGTGACAGTGATTTTTGTATAAAACCATTGATAATGCTATGCTTTATGAAGACGTATGCGCATGTGTGTGTGCATATGTGCGGGAGGGTTAAACAAATGTGCAATTTGTGCTTTTGTATATTTGGAAAGTTTTCCTTTTGGAAGATAATGTCATGGTTTAGTACATTGCTTAAGCTGACACTAGATGCAAGAAAATAGTGAAATGACAGTAATATAAAGGTAATTTTTGGTATGTTTATTTTATTTCTTTTTGGCATACTGTATTTTTTGTGATGTTTCTTGCATTATTACCAATATTACTACTCACTGCACTATTACCAATATTACTACTCACTGTAATTAATAACAGACAATTCTACTTAGCAATTTTAAAGCTCGGAACTTCCCAATTCCAGTACTGTTTGGTACTTATTATTTGCTCTCAGCATTGACTGTTCAGTTTAATGTGGTTTCAGGTAACAGTTTTAGCACCAAATGCTATGGACAGCTGCATTTTAATGATGTTTAGAGAGCAGACTGAGAAGAATGAATGAGACAAAATGTCTGTGGAGACATCTCTGCCTAATTGGGTGATCTCTTTGTCTTGTTCCCAATCTCAGTCACTTTCTCCTCCTCTGACTCCAATGTCCTACTCCAATGAACTGTAATGTTTGACAGGAAACCCATTACACAGCAACATGGCCATGTGACCAGGAGCCTGGGGCTAGAACCACTGCCAGCATATGCCACACAGTTCTGGCCTGCAGGAAGATATGCAAGGGAGAACAGAGGGACATTAACTGGATTTAATTCAGAATGCCTCAAACATTCTGAATTATTCTAGCATAACTTTATTTAAATCTTGTATACGTTGAGAAATGTGAATCTTTATTACTTTATTACAACAACCAACTGACCGACTAACTGACCAACCAGTCAACCATCCAAGGAAGCAGTCAGGCTGTTCATGTGTCTTACCAGAGGGCAGCTGCTCCATGGTCCCCATGGTGACATAACGCAGTCGTTGGGGCAGGGCAGGAAGCAGACCTGGGCTCTGGGTGGCGCCTCCTCCTGATCACACAAACCGTCCTCCACGCTGCTGGCCTCCCTGCTTGCTGCTCCCCTCCTCACACACCTTTCAGTGGAGAGAGCAGCAGAAGCTGTATAACTAGTCTCTGGGGCACTTCTAACTGGGTCCTTTCTGAGTTTTGATACACTTTACCAAGTTTCTGTCTCAAAATAGGTGATCTTTGTCTCAGGTGGCTTTTTGCAGGGTTTGTTTACCTTCTCCGAACTTGTAGATGTATAAAACTGAAACACGGGGCTCAAGATGTGTGTTTCCCATAAATGATTTAGCTGTAATGTTTTAGCAGTGTAAGGTAAACATGCCATGACTTGTCAGATTGTAAATTCTGTAGAGGCCTTTGAAGCGTTATTGTGAGCTTTATTTGGTAAAATACTGGATTTTGTTTCTGAATTCTTTGTGTAATTTACAACAACAAGTACTACTACTACTACTACTACTACTACTACTACTACTACTACTACTACTACTTCTACAGTACTACTAAGAAGAAGCTACTTTACTTTACTGTACATATTACTATTTCTATATTATATATAGAAGTTCAATTTTAGAAAATATTATCAATACTCTTCTGCCATTTTTTTAAACAGTTTTCTGATTCTAATGTTACAAAATTGCACTGAAACTACAACTGTCTGGTTTGGTTCTATATTTAACATCCCAACCTGTAATAGTTTGACCATGTTCACATATATAATTTACAAGTTTATCTTAATGATAAAGTGTTGCATGTGTCCTAATGTAAAACTATAGGAAGAATACAGTATATTTCACTGCTGTGTTTACAGATATTAATGATGTAAAATAAAAAAAAAAAAAAANGAATACAGTATATTTCACTGCTGTGTTTACAGATATTAATGATGTAAAATAAAAAAAAAAAAAGAATTAATAGCATCAGAAATCATCAATAACAGTTGTTTCTGGGGTAAGTCTGTGTGTTAAAAATTAATGTGACAGTCATAGCAGATTCTAACCCTGTGTTTAGTTTTGGTGGTGGGAGCACCATTTTGGATTGTACCTTTAAAATGTTTGTCACTTTTTACAGTGAAGAAAAGGACAAAGAGTACAGACACAGTTCATTTCAGCTCCTAAAGATGGGAGTCTGATGTGCCAGCATTAGGAGTGCAGCGATGAATCACAGTTAAAGGTAGACGCAGTGCTCATGAAGATCAATGCAGCTACTCTTGACACAATGGCACAGATGCACAGTTTGGCATCTAACCTTTTGGAAGGTGCGTAATCCAACACCAGCACCGACACACAAGACCAACACTTCACTGCTTTCTTCTGTGGCCAGCCTTGAAGTGGGCCGGTACTCACCAGTACGCAGTAGCGGGACCTTTTCGATTTTCATTTCAGAGTACAGGGACATTTTCAGGAGTACCAGAACCTCTCATAAATCTTCCGTACTCTACACCAGAACAACGCAGAGGAAAACAATAGCAAAGGGTGCAGCTGGATGAATTAAATGGGGGGGCCGCTTATTTATATATATCAGAGATGGTCAACTTTGATGAGAACGGGGGCCAATAAAATGTCATTCTCACAGTCAAAGGGCCACACATTAAATAAAACAAAAATCACTGTGAATTCAGTACATACCTGTCAACACTGAGCTTTGAAAATAAGGGAAATGTTCCCATTCTACGCCCTCCCCCCCAACCCAACCCAACCAATGGTGTCCATGACATGGATAAGGGGAGTACTGGCACCTTTTTTTGTCCTCTTCAAGCACTGCCTGTAGCTAGTTTCACTTACTGCAAAGATCCTCTTCAAAAACTCCAACTAAAGTCATTAGGATGTAGTAGATTGCTCTGATTGGCATTTCAGGTGTCAGGACTAGCATAAGTGCCAGCAGCAGTACGGCTGCCAGCGTGAGCTGCAGTGCCAGCCGTCTAACCTGCCAGGTGAAGCCCCTCACTGACCTGGTCTTGCGGCTTTGGACTCCCTCTCCACAGGCTGGCAACTCGTCCACAGTGTTGATGGTACAAATGGACCAAGGCTCAGTCCTCCACTCATACTGGCTGCATTCACTGTAGCACGGCATGGCCTCGTACACCTGTACACGTGCATGTTCATGCACACACATATGGACACAGAAACAAAGGGACACACAGATAGGATTGAGTGGGATACAGCAATTAAGAGTGTAACGGGCACACATGCAAATCAGCTTGCATACACATAGTAAATATATATGTATATATATATATATATATATATAAAACCTATAGTGCAATAGTATGAGTGATGTTTATAAGATCCAAATAAGAGTACACAGATAAAGAGAACCTTACTTTATCACAGAAATACACTTGTGTTCAAAAGTTTGGAATCGCCCAGAAATTTTCTTGTTTTAGATAGAGATTGCAAAGTTTTAAAAATTGATTTAAATATATAGCCAAGACATTAATGATGTTTCAAATGGATATTACTCCTGAAAATGACTGATCTATAATTAATTATTCACATAAAACTGCAAAGCCCCCCCACCCCCTTCATTCGCCATTACTAGTGTTCTAATGATAAACTCTTTTAGCTAATCCTTATTTAATCATGTTTAAATGCTAATTGAGGATTAGAGACACCTTTATAATTATGTTAGTACACCTGAAACCCATTATGCTGTTCAATTAAGCAGGTAAATTGTCTTTACTTGGGTTGTAAGGTTCTGACATTCTGAAAGTTCAATTCTGGGTTCAAAAAGTATCTAAAATGTAAACTTTTATGGGTGAGTCCAAACTATTTTCTACACTGAGAGTATAACAAAGTATAACAAAGTATAAAAGCACAAGCACAGAGTTACATAGTGAGAAACAGACAGAGAAATATTCATCGTTCAGCGAACTGATCTGCACTTAAAATGCCACAGCTGCTAAGACTGAAAAGGAGAAATGCATTTTAGTCACAATTTAAAAAAAAAAAAAAAAAANAAAAAAAAAAAAAAAAATATCCATGATATGGAGAGGATAAAATGGGGTGTGTAAAAACACAAACTATGATGATGTACAAAAGGCCGTAAGGTTGACGATGCAACTGGCTGAACACCGAGTTTATTCACGTCTCCCTGCTCAGCCACAAACTCTGCTGTGTCTGTAAGGGAACAGTCAGTGCAATGCTATCCACACTCCTGTAAACACATGTTTACTTTCAATCTATGTAACAGCCTGCTCAGTAAAAGGTGTACTCTAGAGGGCAATTTGTGGAGAAAGCTGACAAGCTGTAGTATGTGTATGTGTGTGTGCAGACTATAGAGAGAGGGAATGAGTGCTGAGTATTCCTTCCCCTACGGGCCGGACAGACGCCTATTACACACCCTCATCATCTCCCATCTGTCCCTGCAGATGCCCCTGCTGGGTAAACTGGCAAAAGCTCCGCTCCCACTTACTGCACTACTACAGTACGAACACACAATCCCAAATAACCAGCTCATTTTCATCACCCAAAAACATCTCGCCTGTCATTTCCACCATGATATACACTACTTTTAAGCACTAGTACTGTTTGCAGTGTGAAATAGTAGTTATTACAAAACTTAGAGTGCAACACATAAAGGGTCTAGATAGATTATTGGCAGATTACAGCTTCAACAGCGAGACAGAACAGAAAAATACTGGCTTTGCTCTTAAGTACATCTTTGGTCATCCTCATTTTAAAGGAGTTTATATCGCAGAGCATGAAGGATCTGAGATCAGCTGATACAGACATATCGTCTCATTGGTTAGATATTACACGGCCTGGTGTGTGTGTCCTGGTTTGGTCTCTTTTTTACACACTTCACAATTGAAGTATCATTTTGTTGCAGAGCCAATGGAATATTACCCCACACAATTTCTTTGAGCTCACTCTTAAAAGCGTTACAGACCATTCATAGTATAATAGTGTCCGAGAGTCCTTTAAAAATGTCAATCTGAGACCCTCCAGTTAAAAAGCAGATGGAATTTCAAAATAAGTGCGCTTCACATTAATTACATACTTTAGCACTCTCTCTCCAATCAAACTATTGTTCTTTCTCGTGACCAAAAGCCAGAGCGGGGTCAGAGGAGTATGTGTGACTTGGACAGAGCTGGCATGCAGTTGTCTTCATTAGCTAAAGCAGAGCATAGGTACAGAATAAACACCACTGACCTGAGCCTGCGCGGATGTCCATATTAGCAGTGCATGACAAGCCAGAAGTTGGGGCAGGGGAGAGAAGAACAGTGATATAATCATTAGTTTTGATTTTGTCTGCATTGACAGAAATGCAAAGATTTGCTTAAGTTTGATCAAAAAAGCTGCTCTGTGGCTCATTAATGACGGTAACGCATGATTAAGTGCTTCATTATCTATAGTGATTCTTGTGGTCCTGCACATTTTGCCTAACTGAATGATTCATGGTGCTGAGAGAGTTTGAAAGTGCTGCAGTTGGTTGCAATAGCTGTGCTGTGGCCAGACCTGCAGCTAAAAGCAACTCAGAGTAACAAATCTGTGTGGAGACGTGGAGACTGAGCATATGCTCAGTAGAGCCATGTGCTCTGTATCCACAAAAAAGCAACGGTTATGTTGGTGACAAGTAACCTCAAGCTATTCTGCTTTATTTTACACAGTAAAGAGGACATTCAAATATGCAATATCCTCTGACCATAGAACTGGGCTAACAACTGCTCTGCTATTTACTGGACTCCCAGAAGGCTTCATGCTACAACCATGAAAAATGGTCTCTATCATGCAACCATGTAAATGTCACAAATCCCCTTGGATGCCAAAACAGTGATGTTGCCTTTTTATACTCATTTATTAGTAATTTATTTATTAATTCATTCACTCATTTACACATATAGTCACTGTTAAAAGACTGCACATCTGAATGGCATTTATAGTCTTTGGTCAGAGAAAACTCTTCGTCCTGATTTCAAGTAGCAGTAGTAGTTTACAAAAAAAACCAACATATTTTTATATAAAAATTGCTGCAAAAAATGAAAATTAATTTGTACTATTTTTAAGCTAATTATAAATGCATAGGTGTATACAAAAATGCATGTGTACACACACAAACAGACCCACACACATACACACGTAAACACACACAGATGGATGCCTAAATGCGACAGCAGGCTCTCCTGAAGAAATGGCATTTCATTGTAAACTGAGAGAAAATGGGATAGGAAGCCTTAAAGACAAGTACTCTCTCCTATAAATCTCTCTAACTATCACCAAGTGGCTCAAACTTCAGACAGACTGTGCTATTACTGTCAGCAAGCCCATGGATGGGATAGAAAACAATGGCTCCACTGAGAAACACAAGATCTATCCCCATGTGATGATGACCTCTCAAATATACTTATGAGAAGATAAATTAAGGTGTGACAAAGCAGAATGGAGACAACTGTCACAGTAAGATATTTATTTTTGTTCTCTATTCATGCAGAAAAAAAATGCACAGCTCAATTGCAAAAGGAAAAGCTTGTTTTTAGCTGAAAACTGAATTCTAAGTTTACAAAGTGGTATAGATAAGATGAACCTTCATAATCAATAGAAGGAAACTAGACAGGTGCATCAGGAAGTGCTTTAGCAGCAAAAAGAAAACAATTTCAAGAAGAAATTTCAAGAAATGGCACATCTTTCCTCAAATTAAAAGTTGAACATATAAGTGGCAAAATGCACGCATCTTCAGTTTAACACTTGGTGGTTTTGCTGCTCCAAACTGAGTGGTTGAGGAGGAGAAGTGATAGGAACAAGCAAAAAAGTTACTCAAACAGCTGCCCAGGAATGCAATGGAAACTAAAGTTATATTGCGGGATAAAAAACAATTCAAAAGAACAATGTTAGAGAAAGAACCAGACTCTTCAACTATTAAAAAAAAAAATCAGATCAGAAGTTAGTGAGCTAAAAGACAAAGGCCTCAAAATTTGTAAATTCATCACAAACTCCAGGCATACCGGTGCAAACAACCAATTATTTATTTATTTATTTATTTTATATTTTTAATTTTTTATGTGTAAGTGCTATTCTGGAAAACATAAAAAAAGGCTGGAACAGGATGAACAAATGATTATAAGGAGGAGTTCAGGATCAGCAGGTGGGATTTCAGGCAGGTTTCAATTATACATCAGCTCCCATTTCAAAGCAGTAGACAGTGAGTCCAGGAAAAAAATATTCATCTCCACGAAGAGTCACAAAGCGCAAATACACAGCAAATACACAGCAAATACACACCACTCATATATTAATATACAGCATCCCAAAACTATGCTTTCTCAGGCCATGACTCTTTCAATTTACATTCCCGTGGGCAGGTGAATTCCATACGTAATTATGTGAAATTATTTAATTGTATTAATTGACTATAATTACCTTATAAAGTTTAATTTTGATGTGCATTGAAAACATCATACTGAAAAGTAGCAACAAAAGTAAAACAATCAACATACAAAAATGGATGTTAGGTGATTCATCAAATCAAAGTTGCACCCAAATTTATCTGCTTACATTTGCACTTGCTTAGGTGGTCTGAGTTTAATTTCAGGTGCAACTTCTATGCCAAAATAAAAATAAAATTGCACTGCAGCCTGATCTGCATTAAGCTGCACCACTCCACCATCTTAGCACAACAGAGTTTCTTTGAAGCCACTAAATGACCAAAAAGGAACAAGCAAATCAACTTGCACCAGATTAAAAAGACATTTGACTGCACTTGGCACTACTGCTGGCTTTGCATCAGGAGGCAAGTGTGATAAACAGCAAAGTAATATGAGAACATCCATCAGAATCAACTGGAATAAAGAGATAATGAACATACAAAGTTTAGTCACACTTCTAAAAGTGTGATTTTTCCTCCCAGAATCACTACAAACATACGCACAGACAAGGCTTCAGCTGCTCTAAAACTGATGACCACTGACTTTGAATAAATATCACACACTCTATCACACTCTCTTCAAACTCTTAGTGTCTCCTAATTTGCTCTCTTACTACAAATCTTACTTGCTGCAAAGTAATCTATTATACAAAGAAAATTAGTGTAACCAATAGTAAGTACATTTTACAACATTTATGTCATCGCTCCTATTAGTTGGTCAAGCTCTATTTCAGCTCAGAAATAATCTCTCTTTCTCATTAAAAAGGCGCAACTCAACAAGACAGGAACTCATTATTCCTTCAGGAAACTGAATTCCTTTAGAGTGAGTAGGAACATCCTTGCAACATCAATTCCTAGTTTGAAAGTACAATGACATTTTCATTTGTCCGCTGGTTCCATTTGCTCAACATCAATAACAGAAAGTGTCTTGTATGCATAGTCAACATCTGTTCCAAAATAACAGGCCATCAGCTTCGTAGCAGTGCCTCATTCCATCAGCCACAAACTGTCAGAAAAGCCAAAGCCATCCTGGATGACCCATCTTACATCTTTCACTCAGCTTCTGATTGGCTCTCCTGTGTTAGATGTTCAGTCTGTATGCATATGTTCGACTGTTTGGAGGAGAGTACATTACTTCCTGAGGCATCTTTTGAAGCTCAGCCTTTCCTCTCCTTCTCCATTGAACTGACTGTCATGCTGCATTTACACTTTACACCAACAGCACTTTAACCATTACACAGCTGCTTTTAGTGCATGTTTTATATGTTTGCATGTTCTCATTTGTTGATGTGCCTGCCATTTCTATTACCCCTCAGGGATAAATAAAATAAAATTGAATTGAATTAGCAGAGCCATTTCACAGAGTATCTAACTGTGTACCAGTGTGCTGATGTAACTGCGTATAGCGATTCTCAAATATATTTTAATATTTTTATTCAGAATTTTGAAATGGTATCCCTTATCTCATCAGAGCCATACCTCTCTTACATTTTGACAGATTTTCATAAATGTATATAGAGGCAATTTTCTGTTTCATATCACATTTCCCCTTGTGCCAGTTAACATTAAACTATATTAATTCAAAACTAAATGAAAGAAACTTTCAGGCTCAGATTCAGTATCAGGAATCATTTTCCAGTACTGTCAGTACAGTTAACATTTTCAGCTCAGACAGGATACATCAGGTCAACTTTTGTCATGTTTATGTAATCTGTAGTGCAATATCACATACAACCTCTAAACAGGATTTACAAGAACAACGGTGGTTCCCAACCAGTCCCAACTTCTCGAGGGAGAAATGTAAATACTCCCTATGTCCCCAACTGCTGTTTACTGCGTCTTAGTCCCAGAGTGGGATTGGACATTGGGCTGACTAGCATGTGGAACACTGCCCACGACCATCCTCATAGAGTGTACATGTACATCAAGGCGGGGTTGAATCCTGTTAGAGTTAGGGTTGAGGAAGTACGGTATAACACATGTTACTCTGACAACACGTGTAACCCTCATTTCACCCCAGGGTCTCTTTCAGCGTTGGACATGCATACCACTACATGAATGGATGTGGTGTCCAGGAGGCATTGTGATCAGTTGCCCAAACTGCATCCATTAGATCTTTCCAAATTAAAAGAGAAAAGGTTCTACTTATAAGCTTTTTCCAGCTTTTTGACCCAAAGGCATATAGTACTTTAGCTACTGTACTCATGATCTCATTCCTTCAGTCACTACACAGAGCTCATGATCATACGTTAGCTGCACCTTCAGGCTCAGCTCCTTGTTTGCTCGACAGTCCTGTACAACACCTGCATTACTATAGACACCGCACCAATCCACCTATGGATCCCATGCTACATCTTACCCTGTGAACAAGAACCCAAGGTAGTTGAAAACCTTGTCTCAGATAATGGGCTTAGAGTTGGAGGAGTTCAACCTTACTGTGTAAATGCTGTGTCAGCGGCCATGCAGTGACAGAGCGGATGATGTTACACCACAATAATTTGTGAAACTTCCCTATGTCATGTCATGTAACATCATGTCATGTCACCTCTTGTCATGTCATCTCATGTCATGTCGTATCTCCATAAAGTGCATAATGCTGAAGTCACATCATGCTGCAGGTGATGCCATGATACTTTATAATTTTAGTTTTTAACATCTTTCTGTATGAAATAACAATGTTTACCTCTAGCAGTGGCCTCTTTTAATTATTGAAACATGACAGTCCTGTGTGTCGCAAGTCTTTTACTACAGCAGCAGACCAAGTGAAAAGTGATAACCAAGAATCTACCCATTTACATAGTGCAAATTAATATACGACATGCATGATTAAATTTAAGTTGAACCCATGGTTAAATATTCCATGTGAAAGGAGTAGAATTATCAGCTATTAAAAGCTGAGTGATTGAATGAGAGAACAAATCAAAGCATATAGACTCTTCATCTATATCTAGCCTTCACATGAGAGAACATTAAAGTCATCAGTGAAACAGAAAGCATTAAAAGCAGAAAGTTCAGGAATCCTTGTTTCATTTTCCCCCTGCCTGTACTTTCAACATGCAACAGATCAGCACAAGAAAGGCACAAATGGAAACTACTGATTTTGCTGTATTCCTTTAGTAAGGGGGATGTGATTTCATAAAAACAGGGGTGATAGCTGTAATAGTCATAGCACTAGTGAAATTCATGCAATGGAAAAAGACTGTTTGACACCTGCTATGATTGTAGAATTGCTCCACACAACCCCAATTATCAAGACGGACAAAATGGAGTGTGAAAATGACTGTAATCCACCCCTACAACACAGCTTTACACGATTACCATAAAATTGTGTATGTGCGCTGATCTGTTGCTGACTGATGATTATGCTTTGAATTTTGACATCTTCAACATTATGAAACTGATCTTTTGACTTCCTTACATAAATAAAGTTGTGTAATACAAAAGCTGAGTTTCAAAACTGCAAATGGTGCTGGATGTTGAAAACAAAGTGGGAAAACGGGACAATTGTGAGATGTACTTCATCTGTATTCCATGCCAGCTAATGAGCCACACAAAAACTCACACCTGTCATACCTAGATCTCGCATACACACACACATCCCTCCTCCTACTATACACACCATATGGCAGAGAAGGGTTAGAGGTGGGCAGGAAGGATGCTTTTGACAGGACAAAGCAAGAGTGGATGGAACAGAGATCCAAGATATTAACAGAATCAGCTGTCATAGTTGCTGGCACGCTGTCAAGGACAAAACTGCTGCAATTCAAGGAAATATCGCATATTGCCACTAAGTGTCTTAACATTTGGTGGCAAACATTTGCGGGAATTATGATGAAATTTGGTTGTCTCATATAATTACAGATCCAATTTGTGTGTTTCTCTGCATGCTTCGCATTGACATTTGTGAGCTGTCTGTGAGCTGTCTGTTAACTTTCGGTTTGGGCTGTTGTGTCCAGACAGGGGCTACAAATAGTCATGTTATAAAAATAAAATGTAACAATCTTCCCCTTTACTGAGGGAATCATTCAATATTTGCAGGTATTTGAGTTATTTTCAAATATTAATGAAAAGGAAGTGAAAGAGAATTGTATGCAAAAGCACAAGAAAGACATCTATACTCTAACAATCACACATTTCTAAAATACGAATATTATGTAGTCAAACATTCTGAAAATGTCTCTATACCAAGGAATTATTTGTGTTTATTATTCAGTCATATACTGTATGGCATTCTCCTATATTCATAAGGTATGATGAAAATAGGACAAATAATAATTATAATACTGTACATTGGGTGGAATTCATAAAACACAGTGCCAGACTGTCGATAAAGGCAAACCACCTTCGTAGTCATGTTCCCTCATTCATAAATGCCTGTTACACTATCTTTTAGCATTCGCCTTGAAAGAGGTGCTATGGTATTTCCTGTATTTACTGTTTTAAATGGACATGACACAGTCTAATATTCCACAACACCAACTCTTACAAAATGTAAAAGTTGCTGCTGTGGTTACGAGCTCAATGATCACCCATGAACGTGGCTAAATGTGTTTGCTGGAAGGCATGACCGCACCAGACATCCCACTACCACAACCCTGAGCCTCTGCAGTAACTTATATCCACTTTTAAATCACACTTTACAGTATAACAATGCTGCAAATCTTACAGACTATCTCATTAACAGCCTACTTAGAGTTTAGTTTACAGCCCTGTTTCTACAGTCGGTTTGGCATTGCGGCAGTTGTAGTTCATTATTTTCACAAAGCCGCTCTTCCTCTGTCTCTCTCTCTCCCTATCTTTCTTGCTCACTCATCCATGTGAAGAGATGATGAGCTGCTGTAATTTTCACCTCAGTCAAGCCAGTCATTTTGGCCGTGGCTGGAGGGGAAACATCTGCTGTGGAAGTGGGGCCAGACAGTGGCTAAAGCATAGGTCGTAGCAGAAAGCAAGAGTGGCAGTGAGAAGTAAAGGAAGCCATTAGGAAGGTGAATATGTTTGTTGTGCCCACAGACCCCAAATGAAATAGTAAAGAGCAGTTGTAAATATAAAAGTTTTAGAGTGAAATGTGAGATTGAAGGAAGCGTCCATCAAGGAATTTCCTTGGCCCTTACTGCCTGTTGAAGTACAGTAGAGGTTTCAGCAACTGATTTCCCACAACTTGGACAGATGTGCCAATTTTGATAATGTTAACAAGGAGCCCTTGTCCACTCTCAGGATAAATCCATGAGGGCATTAGTCAGAGCAAGCGCTGCTTTCAGTGGCAAAGGTGTTTACAGGGCACTACAACAGGGGCCATATAGACCTTGTTAGTGGGCACTTAACCATCTGCACACAAATCTCCATAAGAACATGCTGGAATATTTTTCACAGAGCTGTGTCTCATTTGCATACTGACCTCTA
Source organism: Lucifuga dentata (assembly GCA_014773175.1). Lineage (NCBI taxonomy): Eukaryota > Metazoa > Chordata > Actinopteri > Ophidiiformes > Bythitidae > Lucifuga > Lucifuga dentata. The sequence goes on from VXCM01002761.1 coordinate 42,198, forward strand.
CAAACTGAAGTGTCCTTTCGAGCTCATTCAAGCATACAAGCAGCATTCATAAAACACTCCACCTCTTTAAACCATGACCCCAAGAGAGATGTGCTGTCACAAAATACTCAGAGCAAAGCATAAATCCTGAATATGGAATATCAAAGACTCCCATCTGTCCACTTCGCCCCTCCCATGAGACACCCCCCCCCCCNCCCCCCCCCTTTTTATGCCTAACATTTTTCTGTTTATGTCAAAGAAAGGACATGTCCTGCAAGCCAATTCATTTGGTCTGACTGAAGAGACCAGGAAATGAACAGGTCACTCAGGAGTCCCACTGATGGATAACAAACCTTGTAAATGAAATGTGAGCAGAATACAGCAACTCCACTGCATGTTTATGTGGTGGTATCACTATTCCTGGGTGCAAATGCATGATCTAAGTTGTACAAGTTTGGTAATTTACAGACAAAATTACAGTGTAAACAAGAAATGAGGTGGGAGCAGGGGGAATACAACATTGGTAGGAAGAATGTGGCATGGAAGAGGTGGAGTTGAGACAGAGTTCAACCACACGAACTCCTCTAATTCTCTTTAAAAGCGGCTGACAGTTTAATGAGCCAGGAGACGAGTGAACGCTGTAGCTTCTTTGAGGAAAACACACACATTCATCTCTGAAAAGTACAGTTCCAAACCATTATGATGTTTGTTTTTATGATTATGATTATGATGTTTGCATGATTCAGTTTCTTACTGTACAATAACATTTACATTTCACAATTTGTTTCCCTCATCTATTGAGCAAGGAGTGCCAGTAATACACAAGCATGTAAGCACTGTGCAGGCCTTACCTGGTTCTTCAGGTCCAGTTTGGGGCAAGGTCGGCCTCCATTGAAGGCTTTCTCCCTGAGCCACTTGGACCTGATCTTCAATCCGCTTCCACAAGATGCACTGCAAGCCGACCAAGTTGACCAGTCACTGAGCTTACAGTCAAGCGGACAGGGGATATGGCAAACCTCCACCACGTAGCCTGGAGTTGAACATTGGCAAACACAAACGGGAAGCATGAAGCAAACTTGGTCAGGGACTGCAGTGAGGATCAAGTTAATCATGTGAGGATTTTTTCCACTAGCCCTCTGCTCTGCCAGACCTTAGACCTGCTCACAGTAACACCAAGTAGTGAATCAGTCATCTAACTAATGAGTGTCATCTGTTCCCTCATTCAGCCAACAGTGTATTTACTAATTGCTGTGACCTACCTGAATCTGTACACAGCATGGGGTTGACAAGGTGTCCCTGCAGGTCAATGCAGGCCACGGCTTTGTAGCGCAGACCCTGGCCACACTCCTTTACCTCCCGGTGACTCATCCAGCCCTGCAGAGACCTGGGGGCTGAGGGATCAGGGAGGATGCAAGTGGACCAGTTCCCATGGGGTTGGGACAAAAACTCATCACAGGGACATGCGTCTGTCTCCACTAATGGATACAGCTCATCATTGAGGCAATGCTCCTTCTTCTTGCTGCGACCTGGGTATAAGATGAAGGAAAAGCTGAAAATGTAAGTGTGCACTGGGGTGGGTGATAACAACATTATTAAAAGGGTTTGAAGCTAGTTTTTTGCCAGACTGGAATGCAGACATTCCTCAGAGGTCGAGCTGCTGAATCCTGAAACAAACATATCTTTTTTTTTACTTACACTGAGCTGAAAAACCCATCCAAGTGATAAAAGGATGTCTGTTAAAACATGACAAAATACAAGGACATCTCTTATTTAGGAAATTGTGCACCTTTAATATCTATGTTATGTCACTACATCTAGGCTTAAAGGTGCAATGTGGTTATTTTTCTGTCAACAGCAGTGACATGTTTTGTGTAACCGGAGAGCACAGTTCAGGCGAGATTATTTTGTTTATACAATTGAAGCAGCATCGCTTTATTTTAAGCCTTTTGTGTGTCATCTGAATGCTAATTCATCATCTTCAGGCAGAAACTGTATGATCATGAACACCAGGAATGGGTCCAAACTGAGCTTATTGTTTCCGCTGAGGAAAGACACATACTAACAAGTTCATCTTCTTAAAATTCTCTCACATTTTCTCCTGACATACATTTATTCCCTGTTTTGTCTTTTTCATCCATGACTTCTTACCATCATAGTGTGCCATTTACTATTGATGAAGGATCTACAGACAGTCTTTGTTACAAGAATTTGACAATTGAGGAAGGCCACACAAGAAAGATGGAAATGACTCAGCTACTAGCAGACTGTTATATAATGAATCTGTAATATTCACTTCAGGAATTATTTGGAATTAGTGCTGTAATTTTCTTTTGATATGTGATATCTTCTTAAACTCAATCTTCCTAGTTTACTGTTATTAAATGTGTAACTGTTGCATGCCTTTACCAGATTTTAGTTAATAGGCTAAGAGGCTGCAAGAAAACAAGTTGTTTTGTTCAATTCTGCCCTTACTCAAACAAACTACAACATATCATGTGGTTCCAGTGCATTCTTATCTACAAAGAATACATTACAGCATGAATACATATAATCTATCTTTAGTTCCTTCATATCTTAGTGCAGCATTTGATAAAGTTTACCATGTCGTCTTGATGAAAATCACGGAATATCTCAAGTATTCTTCGTAGCTGGAATTTTAATCTAACTTAAAGGAACATACTGTCAATCGTGCATGTTTGAGCCCAATATATACAATCTACATACACGTTATGTTACTCACAACCATTTCCGAAATATGCTGCTATAATGGTAAATTTCAGATGTTTTTTTTTTTTTTTTTTTTTTGCTACGACTGCCATTGATTTCATTCCAGTACTCTATAAAAATCAACTTGTAAGACTTAAAACACACTAGAGATACATAGTCCATCACAGAGAACACAATGTCTGTTAGGTTTTTTGCTGAAGTAACTTTATTTAACTAATCCAGCACTAAACAGCATGGAAGACAATATATATCTCCAGGAAATATAGTCCCAGGAGAAGATGGCTTTTATCGATAAATTAAAATGACTGTGCCTTCTACAATCTTGTAAAAGCATTTGAAGGTGAAACATTGAATTTTAAGGTGGGTGTATCAAAAAATTAGAGGATTTGAAAAAAGATAACAGGAAAACTAAAATACTTTTTTTTTGTTGTTGTTGTTTTGGAAATTGCTACTGGCAATGCAAAGTCCACCTCTGTAAATATGACTTACAGGGTTCCTCAGGGATCTGTGTCTCACACCTCTCATTTAAACTCTAAAGATATCTACCATCTAACCACCCTCCTTAACAGCCTCAGAGATCTACGAGACTGGTTGTCCTTCAATATCCCACAATGGACCTAAGAGTTGAGGCTTTAGTCATTGGTCCTGACACAGACACTGAGCTAATTCCTATGTGTCTTGGGCCCATCTGATATTGTTACCCCTGAAATGGAGATCATTTATACAGCACCGATTATTGTCACCACCTGACAACAAAACAGAATTAAATTGATAGCCATTTTAGTAATGTTTAAGTGTTGAAAATCTAACGCAAGCCTCAAAGTATCATCTTCATGGTCTTCTTCTAATGAGTACAAAACTGAAGACCTCTATGTGAGTTGCTTACAGTATATGGCTGGACTCTCACCAGGCTTCACTCATTGGTAGATATAATTAGCCCTGTCTATTATATCTGATGGATAATAATAGATGAGAATGAACAGGGATGTAGAGCAGCAGCTGGAAGGAGGATGTTCCTCAGATACAGTCATTTTCTGTATCTGGACAGGTAACAGACACAAACTGTCAAGCTGTTCACCAACTGCTCCAACATTTTCCTTATGATTGATGGCCTCACTCTCTGTTTTGCAAGAATGAACTGTATTAATGATGTTTGCTATTCTCAACAGCTATAAATATCTTGCTGTCCCTCATCATCAGCCCATTTCTGTTGCTAGCATAATGTTCAAAAATAAGAATCACCCTTGTCAAACATATATAAATATTAATGTGCGTGTCAATGCTAACTGAATAAACACTTGATTTGTAAGCACATGGGATCCAAAATAGCATTTTCATTTTGTTCCTAATATGATAAAAAGAATGACAATCCAAGCTTGGGTAGCAATACCACGAGGTTTATGCACTGGATGGAGTTTGGCAGATGATGTTTAAATGCTTATACATAACATTTTAAATAAAATTTAAAAAAAAAATCCAATTCAAAATTCAATTCAAAATACTTCATTGTCCTTTGAGTTCACACAAAAAGGAAAATTTTCTTCGGTATTGGGTCTTACCTATAAACTCATCCATAAAAAAAAACACATACACACAAACAAATTAAAATTGCACATCTCTCGTAAAACAGTAATTGCATAAATGAAATTTAAAAAGCAGGAGATTAAAAGAGTTCGGTTAAAACAGTACTATTAATGACTGACAGCTGTTAGAATAAATGACTTATATAAGTTCTTACGAGCTAGAGGAACCTGCAGTCTGCAACCTGATGGAAGAAGTTTAAATTCTGAGTGAAGTGGGTGAGTGAAATCCTAATAAATCTGCTTTGGTTTCCTATAATAATAATGTACCATAATGTCATAGTTCCTCCACAAGAAAAAAGTATCACAGTCCATGAAAACCTTGCTGTCAAATTTCATGAACATAAGTTAAAATATGTTAAGGAGGAGCATGAAATGAAAATGAGATACTGCAAGCTAAAGTGGAAATGAAGATGACAGAGAGACAACAGTGTGTTTCAAAGGTTAGTGCCCAGTTTCAGGGAACAATACATTAAGCTGTAAAATAAATGTTTTCTTATGAACTCAAGTTCTATGTAGCAGATACAGAAGACAGTAAATAATCCCAAAGGCATTTTGAAGGTGCTTGAAGGATTAAGATAGTAGTCTATTTAGAACAGAAAAGAACAAAAAGAAAAGAGCTGCAATGCAAAATCTATGTATGCAAGTCCTTCTCTGCTGTTCATTGGTTCTGTTGTTTTTGGGTCAAAGATGAAATGCTGGACTCCAAAAGTGAAATGATCTCTACTGAATTTATTTTATGCATTTGAAATCAATTTCAAAGACTAATGTCATCAGGTAATGGATCTGGCTAGTAGTATTTATTCAATGGCATGTCCAAAATATCCATGACATCTCCTTTGACAAACAGCATTAAACTGAAATTAAGCCGGCCTCCGTGGAGGTTTATTTTAATGCTGAAACCTTGTCATTTAAACTAGATTAAGTTCATTCTAAGACATCCACAACCTAGAAAGACAATTTCAGTTAATCCTGTGTAAACAACATTTTAGTCTAAGACTAGGCTTAATCTCTGTCTGGAAAACTGCCCCATTGTGTATAAAATAAGAATTAAATCATCAGGAACAAGTCGACTATTATTATTATTATTATTATTATTATTCTGTGGTCATGGCAGACCCTTCACTATATCTGCTGTAAACAACATAAATGGTGAATGTGACAAATCTTATAAAATATAATATCAGACAATATTAATAAATTATTTAACACCAGCAGACATTGGAGCCTTATGAATTTCTTTTCTCTTGAAAAGAAATAAATAAGGCGCAGCTTAAAATACCAGATGCTATTGTTATTATGCTCATATCCTATGAAGTGGTTATTTCTTTGATGTTTGCTTAAAATTAATCCTGTAGTCCCCACACAACCAAGCCAATCTAGACTTTTTACACCATGTCATGAGCTTCTGTCCAAATAGATCTAATGAATTATAGTCCCCAAAGAATAATTATTATGTAATTATTATAATTAAAGCAAACATCTTGTTTCTGCACCTTAAAATAAAAGTGCTAACAGAATTCCTTGACCTGAGCCAGATGGAGGAAGAGGAAGAGGAACAGACACACACAGAGAAACCCTAGTGAAAGAGTCACACTGCTGTTGTACTAATCCTGCTGTGTTAGTGCACCAGCATCTTCCTCAGTGGATCCAGAGTATCCTCTACCTCTTCTGTTTTCCCAGTGAGCAGCCCATCTGTTTCTGCTCTTTCAGAAGCAGCTCTGATTGCAAACATTCCTCACAGAGTGGGAACTCACTGCAATTCACCAACAATCTGTTCACTTTCCACTACTGCTGATGGCTGACTGCAGAGTGCTGGGCTAACGTCACTTCTTCACTTTGACAACTCCATCACGGGCAATAGCTCCACATAGACCCACATCCCTCACTGGACAGTTTAAACTGCAATATCCATCTGTCCAAAATGTACCGTATGAGTTAATCTCATATAAGGAAACATAATTTATCTGGATGTAATGGATGTTGAACTAATGCTTCATTAGCAGCCATAATACCAAGCAGTGTTTTCGGTCTCTGCACTGACAAAGGTGTGGTAATTAAAAAAAGTGTCTCACACTTTTGCCACAGACAGTCTGAGAATCCTGAAAATACAGTCCTTACCTTCTCAGTTTTAGATGTTTTTTTTCACCTTTTCCACTTACTGTATATTCAGCAAAAATTTGTAGATATAAGTAGAAATAAATTTCAGCACAATTAGTTCCACCGTGGATTGTTTATTTCTCAACAGAGTGTCATTGTGGACAGGAGTTCAGAGGTACTTCTGAATGAGGTGATTTATTTATAATATAAGCAATTGCTGGTGGTGCCCCACATGAGATTTAACAATTTCAGCATTTAATATCCATGTCTTAACTTGTTTTGCAATAAGTTGTTTTTATGCTGGATATTTTTGCTGTCCTGAGTGAGGCCCAAACTCACGACTTTCAGATTCGGATTCAGAGATTGAAATATGCATAAATAGATCTTCTGAACAGAGAGGAATGAAGGTTAGCCGCAGCAAGACAGAAGAGGAATGAAGGTTAGCCGCAGCAAGACAGAATACATGGCTGTGAATGAGAGGGACTCAAGTGGAATGGTGAGGTTACAGGGAATAGAGATAAAGAAGGTGGAGGATTTTAAGTACTTAGGGTCCACAGTCCAGAGCAATGGAGAGTGTGGAAAAGAGGTGAAGAAACGTGTGCAAGCAGGTTGGAATGGGTGGAGAAAAGTGTCAGGTGTGATGTGTGACAAAAGAGTCTCGGCAAGAATGAAAGGAAAGGTGTACAAAACGGTGGTGAGACCAGCGATGTTGTATGGCTTAGAGACAGTGGCACTGAGGAAAAGACAGGAGGCAGAGCTAGAGGTAGCAGAGACTAAAATGCTGAGGTTCTCTTTGGGAGTGACGAGGATGGATAGGATCAGGAACGAGTACATCAGAGGGACAGCGCATGTTAGATGTTTTGGAGATAAAGTCAGAGAGGCCAGACTGAGATGGTTTGGACATGTACAGAGGAGGGATAGTGAACATATCGGTAGAAGGATGCTGAGGTTGGAACTGCCAGGCAGGAGGCCTAGAGGAAGACCAAAGAGGAGATTTATGGATGTAGTGAAAGAGGACATGAAGTTAGTTGGTGTGAGAGAAGAGGAGGCAGAGGATAGGGTTAGATGGAGGCAGATGATTCGCTGTGGTGACCCCTGAAGGGAAAGCCGAAAGGAAAAGAAGAAGAGATCTTCTGAACAGGTTGTCGGTGGTGTCCGATGAGGATTAATTATCTCAGCAGTTAATATCCATGATTTGACTTGTTTTCTGATAAGAATTTATTATGCGACAGTATTGCAGATTAGCACAGAGTGGATTGAAATTAACTCTGTGTGTGTATGAACAGCAGCTGTTACCACAGTGATGGTACACAAAGATGGTGACTCGTCACCATAGAAAATCTGTTACTGCAAATTTGAACAACTAATGGCAAAAATGTATACCCACACTGTGATAAATATACACTGATGGTGCCTATTGACACCTATTGTCCCAAAGGACCATGCTGGTGATTTTGCACTGAGTCCAATAAATATTACTTGCATGCACATTCCATTACTGCCAACTATTTTGGCAGTAACATATTTTCCAAAAAATAACATATATTAAGGCACGGTTGTTTTAATTTCTCAGTAAAAGCAGTCTTCTCTGGGACAATATTCCCTGGAGGAGACACACATTTTCTTCTGTGTAGCTCCGTGTTGAATCCATGCTGAAACTAAAGCAACTTTGACAAAAAATGTTATAAATGTTGTTTAATAGAAGACTGGAATGAACTGAAACCACTGGCTGTCTGCAAGGTAGGAAAAAAATTCTAAAATGTGCTCCAGTAGTATTATTTGGAAATGGTTGGCATAACGTGTATGCAGGTTGTATTTATTGGGCTAAAACATGCAAAATCACTAATATGGTCCTTTAAGGATGGGTTTTGTTTAGTAAGATTTTCTTCATATGCTCTCATGTGAATGATTCAGTTTACATGGATATTAAAATTTACCATTTGGTTTAAGTTATTGTTTGAATGTATTTACCAAAAAAAAAAAAAAAAANAAAAAAAAAAAAAAAAAGAAGAAAGAAAGAAAACATAAAAAGTGGATGACTAAAATTAAACAAAATCTTATGAAGTATAATTCATTAACTAAAAACTACACAAATTGTCATTTACTTTTCATCAGCTTTTCATCAGCTAAAACTAGATTAAACTGGCAAAATTAAGTGGCAAAAGTAACACATGAACATCATAAATTGACTACTGCCTACAGTGTTTCTCTGTAAAAGCCTGTCTCTATTGATACACATGAGGAGAAGAAGAAGAACATCTGGGCTATAAGTATGTGTCGAGTGGCTCAATAATAAATCTGGATATTGGAGCTATAACCATCTGTCTACAATTAAGTTCTGAGGGATGCATGTGCAAAGCAAACTGCTCTCTGATCTGTGGTAGAAGTAATTCCCAGCATGTGACATCTGAATACAAATGTTACAGTCAATGATGCCACTTGAGAAGGTAATTAGCCACAACTCAGTACCTGTCAATAAAGAAATATGGGGAAAATTAAGCTCATATTGTTTTTTGAATTTATCTTTCCCTCAAGTCAATTCTGTCTTTATTTTTCACAGGAGATGTTTCATCTGACAGCGGCATCTGCATAAATGTGCAGCACTTAAACATCAATAAATCATTAGTGTGTTAATTTTCAGACATTAGTATAATTACCTTAAATAAACAAGGCCATTTTCATGAAGACTGGCATCCTCAATTTTGTTTTTTCAGCGTAAACACAGCTAAAACTTTCTGTGACAAGTAGCAGCGGAAACCAGATGGGTTTATGGGAAAGAGGGTCTTAATTGTAAGATAGTTTTACTTTTGTAAGATAGAGTCTCTCTCCAGCAGGGTTTGAATTTGTTTATGGTACTTTAAATGTACAAATGGTACTTTAAGTATACAAACATTTCACAATTAATACTGATAACATTCTTAAAAATGTAGCATCTTTAAAGTTGAACATCAGCAGCAAAGGACTGTTTCTTTTATAAAACCAGCGACTGTAAATGTCAAGAAACCTGCACATCACCCCAGTTCAGTTGTTAAGAAAAAGGTTAGCACGCCATGTTCTTGAGAGGATAAAAAAAACTTCAAAACTTTACCAGGATTAGGTAAGTTGTGAATTTAAGAGAAGTTTTAAGGTGCTGGTGGGTGGGTGGGTGGGGGCTTTTATTTTTCTTTGAGATTTATAGAAGCAGACAGGGTCTGTTTACTACAGCCCTCTGGCATTGGATCAAATATTCATGAGGACAAATAGTATCCAGCCTCGTCTCCAGCCACTGCATGTAATTCAGGCCTTGCCATCTGCCCTGAAATAAGAGATTGCAAACTGTGAAAGACCTCATTTAAACCTGACACACCACTACAGGGACAGTTACAGTAACAGAACAAGATTAGGAAGGAAGTATTCAGGAAGTACATACTGTACTGTGCTGTGAAAGCTGCAAAAACCTCTAAAACCTCTATTATTTAAATTTCTAAACGGTGTCTGAATCTTATTAAAACACACAATGCTAGGTAATCACTTGATACATGAGCCAGGTTTTTCTTTCATTCAGTAAGTGTAGTAGGTCTTAGAAAAATGCCTGTCTCACAATGTTAAGAAATCTTTTGAACATTCTTAATCACTTGTGCCTTGGCCAATGACCTAATTTTAATGCTAAATTTCAGTGACATCTTTTTTTTTTTTTTTTTTTTAGATATTTTGCAAAATAAAAAACATATAGTAAGTAGATGGCACTGAAAACAAGACAGAAATATTTTTTATTTCATTTAAATTTTTTATTTTATTTTAATTTTTAATGATCAACTAATGTACTGGATGTTCTTTGGGAATGAGTTTAAAAGCAGTTGCGTTCCACATACATTGTAAGTGTCAGTGTGCTTGAATAACAAAGACACACTCCTCTGGAGGACTGCCTGCCTATGGTACTGTCAGTGCATTTAAACTGGCTGTTGAAGATGGAGAACGAGATGAAGAGCAACTAATGGGTAGCATTAAGCCCTCGTTTCCATAAGAGTTTGTACTAAGTATGGCTGGATTGTTGAAAGTCAGAGGATGCTTGACCTGAGAAGATAATCAAACTGCTCCACTGTCAGTCAACTACGGGCGTGAGCAATATCTGCGCCTCACAGTCTGAGAATAGAAACAGAGCCTTTACCTGTGAGTGAGCGCTTGCGACTTCGAGAGCTGCCACATCCAGCACATTCAGTGAACTTGGACCATGAAGTTAGAGTGCAATCATCTTTGCAAGAAACACGACACTCTCTGATCTGCTGAGGCATGGTGCCAGCCCATCGCAGGCACTCCATCATACTGGTCCACTCACCAGTCTCCCCAACACAGCTTATTCCTGCAGACATAAAAGTAGACTAGATTGTAAGTTCAGTTAATAAAGGTAGTGATTTTATTAAACTTCTTTGGGAGTAGGATATGGATTTGCAACTTCAACAACCCTACATATCACAACCAACGCAATCATAACCAACATAATTTTGACAGAATGATGGATAGAGTATCTAATCAAAGTACTGATCAAAGATGAATAAAGACATTGCAGCCTGTACTGTATCTGTAATATGGAATAATTATTTAGAAGACACAGTAAGACCAGATGGCTCATTTCTGTTTGAGGCAGAATTTCACAGAAAATCCAATGGTTGCCTCTGAGGATTTTTGAATATATTCCTGTTGGCAGCTTTTTTTTTACATCCCTTACCAATCAAAGAAAACTGTCAAAGAAGTAAGGCCAAGCTGTCAGAAAATTAGGTTTGCTTCTGTTAAAGAATAAAAGACAACAGACTTCTCAACTACAGCTTGAGAACAGGAGGCAGGATAAAAATGAGTGGTAAATCATAACTATTTACATGCTAGAAACATCTGCAAATGCAAGGCAGCGACTCAAGTGGCACTCTTAATTCAGAGACTCCTCGAGTAAATACATTTAAATTATAATAATCAGTAATCCTGTGAGGTGGGAGATGAATAATTTTCCTAATTGCCAGCGCTGACATTTCAGAGTGCATGAAAAATGCTGTGGAAGTTTAATGACGATATCATTCACAGAGTATCTAAACATCCCTGACTGTGACTGTTGTTTATCTAACAGTCACATTAAGCCATATCCAGGTCATAAACGTTACAACACAGCTACATTTTCATGGAATTTAACTTCTTCCCTCTGGGCCCTCAGCATCTTCCAGGATTTACTGATCTACAAACATGCCTTTAATCCACTGTATCGATTCCTATTTGACTTTTAAATTTTGCTCTCTGACAGAAACTGTTAGGTTTCCGAGAATGTGTGGGATGGTCATTTACATTCAATGCCTCTTAAAGGCATCACCAGGGATATGCTAGCTGTTATTGAAGTGCATTACGTAACACTCGCAATCAAAGCATCGGAAGAAAAAGCTACCCCTGCTGTTTCATAGTGCTTTTCTGTGCAGTGGAAGTGCATTGCATATGTCAACTGCTCTGCCAATGGCAATTATTCTATAAAAAGTGTATTTCTCAGTGCTGAGGGGAGGAGCAACACTGATGAAATTATTATATTATGATGACCCTTCAACCATTCAACAATCCTATTTGAAAAGCAAATGTACAATAAATTATTACTGGTATTGGTTCATCTTTGCTCTGCAGCAGAAACCTTTTTTTATTTTTTGTCCCTTGTGGCAATCAGTTATGCACATTTCACAGGACTATATCTTTCTCTTTTACCCCACCTACCACCCGTGACAACCGCATTCTCTCCTCCTCGTCTTTTATTAGCTACGACTGACATTTTGATTTTGAACAGTGAGCCGCCCTTCTTAGCATATCTTTTCAGCATAATTATTTCTGCCTCTGGTCACCTAAGGCCTTTCACACCCTCTCCTCTCAAATTGCTAACTATTTTTGCCACAGTATCTCAGACACTGACAGGGATCATCCTTAATTATATAGTTACTTAGAAAAATGAACATCTTGAGCGCCAGTTGAAAGGACTTTGCATTGAACTATTCTCCAAATCTCTGAAAAGCTTGTCACACTCCAATATCTAAAATATATTTAGGGTAATGCTGTGGACCTGGAGGCATAAGTACTTGATTTAAAAACCACATTTCTTTCCATGGATAGCAACTTAGCCCAAAACATCATTTAATATGATTACATATCAGCTCTTCCATCTACAAAAAAACCCGTTTCAGTCAAATTTAATCTTCATGTGAGTTCAATAATTAGGCTGATATAACAACATACTTCTTTATGACCCCTGTAAAATGTAATAACGCTTGGATAACTCCTTAATTTCTCCTAAATTGTTAGTCAAAAGAGTGCCAGTTCTGTTCAGGGAAAGATGGAACACATCCAAACGATTATCATTCACAGATTAAATTTATACAAAATGTGTTTAGGTAAATGAAATATCCATTAGCCAATATTAATAGCAATTTCCAAGTTATTATGATCACAAACTGAAGTTTCGGTGCAATCCCCTGGCATGTCAGGCCAGCTCACGTACCACAAACCTCATTTCATTTCACCCATTACTAGTCTTGTATGTCTAGTTAGGAACAGGACTGGTCAATCTGTTTCTTAAAGTTTTCTTTCTATTTTACTTGCTAACTCTTCTGTTTTTCCAGGTTTCTACCACATTTTGACCAAAACTCTCCTGCTTTTTCCAAAACTCCCATTATTTCTCCAAAACCACTCAAAGTAATCCAGTGGAGAGTAAATGTACTCAACACAGGAAAGATCACTGTCATTGTATGTCCAACTGAGAAGCCATATACTGACAATTCTATAGTATTTCCCCTCTTGCTGAAATAAATCCATTGCATTAAAGGCTGGACAGTTATTTACACCTTCACCACTGAAAATAATCACTTCTGATTAGGTGTCAGGTACGTTAAAACCATTTCAATACATTAAACTGCAGGTAGCTATAGCAACAAAACTTCTGCTTCCCACTGACAGCTAACTCATTCAGTAATTATTTTCATATACAGGAGCTTTGCCATGTATTTGCTCTCACACAGTTTCAGTATTGCATGATAATGAGGGTCACAATCTGTGTTTTTGCCAATAATTATTTTGAATTCATAATTATTACGTGCTAGTTACATCAACATGATAATTTTGGTGAATGGTTTTATCACCATCATCTATAGCGAAAGTAGACCCCTGACACTGGATTAAAATGTATTACCAAACAGAGGGCAGAATTCATCAAAAATCAGGCTAACTGCACAGCGTCACTCTAAATAAGCGCTGTGATAATTGATGCTCATTCTTAAAGCTTCCCTTAGGTTAATCAGTGCATCTGTCCCATTAATGGAGTGTTGATTGTAAGAGGTAGCTCAGGCAAAAGCCAATGAAAATTGACATATTAATGAGCAGCTTCATATTTAAGGGCCACGTTTTCTACTGCTTCGTCTGGTGTCAAAGCAAAATTGCCACGTTAAATCGGCAAAGGAAACGTTCTCTGCTTTTGACCTCCACATTTTAAGAGGTGACACTAGTACAAGAGATAGATCCACACACTACGGAGAGTTAGGGGTGTGGGGTGGAGGGTGGTGTGTGTAAAGGCTCATTTATACTTCATGCAAACTACGCGTATGCGCACTTAAAATGGCCAACACGCATTTTTAGCGTTGGTTTGATGCATCGCTTGTGCACGTCATCCAGAATTAACACGACGCTCCTGACGCGGCAGTACCTACAGAAACCACGGAGGCAGTGTTGTGAACATTTGTCGTGACGTGAGTAGCATATGCGGGACTAACAAGTAAATAATGTTTATGCCCAGGGACTGCGGATAAAAATTAACCTTCTTTTGGCTAAATCCGATGCATTTACACCATGGCTATGCATGATGTTAATTAATGTAGATGGTCCCTGTAAAACTAAATAAACGAAAAGTGTGTTATTACCTGTGCACGGAAATGGCTGGAAGGTTTGAGAAGCTGATCTGCCATAGAAAAGCCGATCTCGTGTTTATAAGCCAACCCCCTGATTTTTTTTTTAGATTTTTAAAGAAACCCNAGAAAAGCCGATCTCGTGTTTATAAGCCAACCCCCTGATTTTTTTTTTAGATTTTTAAAGAAACCCCTATGTTCAATCAATTTATTTGTTTAGCAAATGACCTGTTTTTCTGGGTATTGTCATAGTATTCCTGTGCTTTCCTGAAAATCCTCATACCGGTAAACATNTGTTTTTCTGGGTATTGTCATAGTATTCCTGTGCTTTCCTGAAAATCCTCATACCGGTAAACATGAATTCAGCAGCTGATGTAACTGACCAATCACAACGACACTTACTGGCCGCTGCAAAATGTTTAGTTAGGAAATATCTCATTCTAAGATATGATTTAAACTATTTTCCAGATGAAGATGATTGGGTGAGTATGTTTATGTTTGTTTATGTGAGTATGTTTATGTTTGTTTGTTGCTATAAATGCTTGTGTAACTTTTAACCCTCCATGGCTGCTAAATTGTGTCTGTATCAGGTCACAGCGCCTCACGTCACTGCCTGGCAGACAGAGCGTTAAACCTCCGGATTGATTTTAACTACGGAGGTGAGTATGTACACAATAACGCTCATGACGCGCGTCACGAGCGCACGCGTACGTGTAGTTAGCGTGAAATATAAATGCGCCTTAAGTCTGAGTGAGTGAGTGAGTGAGTGAGTGAGTGAGTGAGTGAGTGAGTGAGTGAGAGAAAGAGAGAGAGAGAGAGAGAGAGAGAGAGAGAATCAGAGAGCAAAGATAAGGCTTGAGGAAGAGTCGCAGTACAATGAGAATGTGTTCGAGATCGGATCAAAACTCGGCATTAAATACACTAACTGATGAAATGAGTGGGCTTATCTATCAAAATCAATGATTGCTAATAAATGTGGGGCAAATACAGTTTAAAAGGTTAATCAGATTTCTTACCACTGAAATTTACCACAGACTGAAACAGGTCTTTATTTATGCGTGAAGGTGTGTTTTATGAATATACTCTCACGTGTAAATAAGGGAATACTGTAGTAACGCCTCTTTCAAGGCAAATGCTGAGGCAGGTCACAGGTGTTTATAAATGAGGGGATGTGGTTACATAAAAATATTTGCTCTTATCAACATGTTAAGGCTGCTGTGTTATATGAATTTCACCCAATGTGTTTTATTGCTATCCTGTGATCAGGCATCCTTTCAGCCAGATGAGCTGGATCTTATGTGGCAGCGATTTTGGAGTTCTGTCAGAGCTCTAGGCTTCAAACAGCTGAAACCATCCCAGAAAAGTGACGGTTTCTAGCTCAGGCAGGCCGAACTAGTGGAAGCAGCTCTGACAAAGCCCACCACATACAGCATCTCAGAGAGGAGTAATTATCAGTCTCCTCACAGGGGAGGAGTACAGAATCTCTCTGTCAGTCTGCTGCAGATGAGAACGTTCTCTATTCATTGGCAAGATGAACACAGGCATCAACTCAGTGCATCTTTGAAAAATGTTAGGAAAAACATTTAAAAATCATCTTCAGGTTAATCTCAACAAGAGGCTGCCTAAGCCAGTTTCAGTATTTTTTTGTCCACTTTCAATTTCCTGTCCCTGATCTTCTTGATTTATAATTTGTATTACTGTGGGAGAATGAGAGAGGTCAAAGGTCAAAGTTTCTCACTGCAGGAGCAGGAGAAAAGCAGACTGAATGCGTTACACTGAGGTTAAATTATTTTACATTGAAAACTATATTTAAACGCTGCACACCAACAATTTTAAAACTTGTATTTAAGCTGTGGAAATGTCACAGGTATTTAACTTAGCCCTTTTCTAATCATATTCAAATAAGGATCTCTAAAGGTCAATGAGCACTGCTCTTAACCTGGCAACACTACAGACATTTCTCCATCCCTCACCAAAAGTCACAGAAATTCACTCGAGAAATGTCACTCACAATTAGGGCACCAAGTAAAAGTTAAGCTTTGCTCGAGCACAAATGCTGGAAAGTTCTCAAAGCAGAACAGTAAGCTGCTGAAAACTTCACTTTAATTGTATCAGTAAATTAGACAGAACAGCCAGTTTCTGGGATTTATTGGGACAATTCCTCTCTTCCAAACGAGTCTGAAATGATCCAATTAACACTTTGGCTTTTTAACGATCGGGCCAGTGTAATCTTTTTCACAACACGACTCAAAGAATTGTATTTCGTTGTGAAGGACGATACTGTTCTTCACAAAGAAATGTTTTCTGTTCTGTACCATTCAGAAAACATGGATGAAAATTGTATTTTATTCGAGGCCAGCACGTCTGTATCCGACATCAGATAAAAACCATTTAGTTACTTTGGTTTCTCTAATAAAAAACTCACAGAAGGCAGTCTGTGAGTGTTGCAGTTCACACACACTCATCGCAATATGCTGCCCGTGGTAATGATTATGTCACAATACAGCTGATTGTGCTAATGTTTTGAAATATCCAACATGAAATCTTTGTAGTTGAAGAGGAAACTATCCTCCTAGAAAATACATTTTCACTAAGTAGGAATTAATCATACACTATTATTCATTGCATTATGAAGTGTTCTCAGTTTTACACAGACAACAGAGATGAAAGTCTTTAAGTTTACAAATGTGCCAGACTCAAATTTTTATCTGTACTGCGATAAAGGCAAAAACGCTGGTAAGATGTGTAGATGGATGGGATTAAAGGGATTCTTTTGTTCACCAAAACTATGTAAATCATGAGACGTAATCATTTGTTACGTAAATAAATCCACTTACATGTAATCTAGGTCTGTTACTTGGAGTACATTTCAGTCTGAGGGTGTTTACATGATGCTTGAAAAAAAATTGATGTATTGCCTTAATCAGAGTAATCATGGCTCTAAAGTGCAAAAATGTATTGATGCTGCTCACAGAATCTCAAATTAAAAATTACTCCAAAATATCATGACTTAACAAGAAAGCAATATGTGTATCAATAACATAAATGTAAAGACATTACGATACTGGTACCAATGTATCGAGGAGGAAAAAATGTCAATATTCGTACCAGTATATCAACAATATCATGCAATAATGTTATTGCAATATAGTGCCATATCAACAACATTTTCCTAATATCCACTCCATCCATATAAATAATTAAAGGTAGCAAATAAATGGTGCCAAAAGATTTAACAGTATGTGTATTCATTTATGAAAATTAATGAAAATTAAAACATTTAAAGTGAAATGTATATTTAAGCAAAACAATGACATTATTCTATTGCTAATTAGCACTTAAATTATAAAATTTGCAAGTCTCAAGTGAATAAAGTGTATTTCTGCAGACTGGAAATGTTGAGTGTTCATGCGCTTGTTCTCATTGCATCGTGTATTTGTGGATCGTGTTCTGTGAGTGTGCAAATTAGCTGCTTATTTGTGGAGTAAATCCCTTCTTGCCATGTCAGACTTAATGAGCACCTCAAGCTGTGAAGCTTACATTCATAATCAAAAAAACCTGTATTCGAGTACACTGTAGTGCGAGTCACACAGATTATTAAACACCTTCAAAACTTTGCTGTGTATGTACTTTTGTTTGTGTTGATTATTCCTTCCACCTGCTAAGATGCTCCTGGCTGTCTGACTCGCTGTACTCATAAATAGGAGACCAGTGTTGTTGGTAAGATCATCAAGAAAACAGACAGGTTCATCTTGTTACACTTGCAAGACAAATTGGCTTCTCATCTTATGTTCACATCACTTGTTAAAGGAGCGGTTCTGAAAGGCTATTAGATCTCATTAAATGAATAGGGACAGTGTATAAATGGCAGAACACGGCTTAATATGGTTATATAACAGCTGTAGACCAGAGAACAGAACACAACAGGACACAAAAGATTAAAAACACTCACCTCTTGTCTCCAAACCATTTCCACAAGCTTCCCCTGGCCCACTAATTCCACGTCGAACAGAATCTGGAACCAGTGTGCAGCTGTGCCACTTGTGTGTCCTCCACCTACATGTAAGCACATAGACAGCAACTGAGGAAAATGATGATATGACAATGTAATATTATAGCTACATTCACACTGCAGCTGAAAGTATCCCAGATGTGATGATTTCTAATCACTGATCTGGATTACATGCATTCTTATATGAGACCTCGACATTCACAGTCTCGTGTGTGGTGTGTCTTAACTGAGCCAGCGTTAGCTTGGAACACAATAACAGACATCAACAGACAACTCAAAAATGGCTGATTTGATTTGCATAATTATACTTTATTTGTATACATTATCTGGATAATGATATCTGATGATGGAACTTCCATTTACACCTTGTATCAACATGCGTTCTCATTATCTGGATTCTACATGCGGTGTGATTAGATCTCAGTTGGTGGGCTATTACGCTATATCCTTCCTCTTTTCTCTGTGTACAATTTTTTTTAAATAAATAAGAACTGTTTTGCGTGGGCTGTCACTGTCTGCTTTCCACTCACCCTTTAACAACAAGTCACAATGCCCACTCAAAATAACTTTATGAATGTGAGTGAGCAGAGCTGAGAACATAAAGCAGGTGACACTTTCAAGTTGTGGGTGGATTTCATCTCATGTGTCCCCGCTGCACGCATTGCACTTACACCTAGCTACATATATATGTGGTCAGGCAGACCACATATATATGGTTAGCATTCTGATCATAATGTGTTCTGTGAGCATTCACAGCTTGCATTCTAAGTATTTGGATGATGTAACCAGTTAACAAGATTGCATGTTAATGCAAGATATAAATGGGGCCTAAGATGGTTTGTAAATCGTAAGTCTTTGAATGTCACAACACTAAACAGCCATACTTTAGCTAGTAAACCTCTTAACTGATAATTACAATACAATAGCTATTACAATGAGTAAGTAAATAGGTTGTATTTGGTGTTAATTGTGGAGTTATGGTCCTGGCTAGGTATGTATCTTGACTGCAGAAGGTAATGATTTTGTGAAGAATTTTAGGAGGAAAAAATAAAAATGTCCACTAAATGTTATCCAAATTTGGCTGCAGTGGGCACCAAAAATTGTAAGACCCAAAACACAGGTAACACTGATGAACGTGGGCGAGCCCCCTAAAACAGCTTTCCATTGGTATCTATTTGTACCATACATGAACACTCTGTATTAGAAAGATCTGATGAAGTATTAATTTAAAAGCCACGATTAATAGACATAATGCTGTCAAGATGCAATATGGATAATCCCCATAGCATTGGCTGGTAAGAATGTTAGCTTGTAAGCCTGTCAAGTTAGACTATTGTTAGTAAAATATGAGGCCAACATACTGTAATTCCTCAGAGTACAAAACTATAGCCATGTATCACACACACACAAAATGAGTGCCATTCCACTCAGTACATTCACATACAGGTTCAACGTTTCAATCTGATAATATATGCAGCAAGTAGATTTATTCAAATGTCACTCTATAATTGAATTGAATTGACCTAAATCAGCATTTCAAACATGTTCCTTACAATCAGTGTAAGCATTCTGCACATGCATTTCCTCCCCTGGACATGCAAATGCAGACAGCGAACAATGGAATCATATTAATTCCATCCTTGTTGACTCTGCATTTTTGACTTAATCGCTGTACAGACAAAAATTAAGGCATTAGTACTTAAATGTACTCTTGATGATGCTGTCAGGTTAGGTGTGGATGTTCTTCATTTTATTGAGATTAATGAACTTGCACATGCATTCACCTTCAATATTTCACAACACCAATGCTTCCTCTTAACACACAGAGATCCCACTTGCACTACTTTTTTCTTACACTCCACCATAAATAAAAGTAAAATTTCCTGAGAATGACACTAAAATAAAGGATATGGGTTATAGATGGAGATGTGTTATGTGTTTACCTGTAGACTGGGCATGTAGGAAGGGATTCACACTCTCTTTCTTCATACAGTGTGTCAGGACACTCTTGACCTCCATTTGCAGACCTCTGAATGATGGTCCTGTATCGTGACTGTGTGGTGGCCGTTGCATTTTCTGTCACACAGGAAACACAGTCTTCATGGAACAAAGTTGCTTTCATTTTACATATTTCTTTACGTTGAAGAGGACAAACAGACAGTAAAATGACTTTGGCTAAAGTCCCAGGCATTGTATTGTATGGGACACTGAAGAATCGGAGACACGGAATCACCGGGTCTCAAAGTTGATCTTGTCTTGATTAGTGTGTCCTTGTTGCTTTGATGTCCTCCGCTACTCTGCAGTCTGGACTTGGACACACACCACAATGTAATAGCTTTATTTGGCTCAGGCTCCAAGGCTCATTACACAACACTAATTACTAAACATTGGAAATGGTGCAATTAAAAAAGTGATTACATCATCAGCAGACTCAATGGTCTAAAGCATATTTACAGAGACGAGATGCCTGTCCGATTCTTTCAAAACAATTACATACTTCAGATTTCCAAGGCACTAAGAGTATACATGTTGGTGAAACCCATTAAATATCTATTTTCCTCTTGATGAGGAAAGCTTAATGTAATGGATAGTTACCACTGTCACTTACATTTAATGTAATAACTGAATACATTGAAGAGTCCATAATAGGACAGCATGTTTGCACAGCAACACTTTCTGTCATTTGAAAGACAGAAACTGTTTTAGTATTAATCACATCCATTCAGCGCAGTCATAACACGCTCTGCTGTTAGATATAAACACTGTTACATATTGCAATTATTGTGCAGTCAATATAATTATGAGACCTACTTTGTACCATCATACTGTACAATCACATTTTAACTGTAATTCATTGCAGCCATTTGAACATATTGTATGCTATAATACAGAAATGTAACTGAAGGAAAATGCTGCCTAAACTATTTATGCTTGGCAAAAAAGTAACATAATAAAAGTGTAAATGTGTAAATATGTGTGTTTTCAGGATTACCCAAAAGGTTTTGAACTGATTTTGATGAAACAAGGTGGAAGGGTGAGGCATGCTCAGGGAAGATCCCATAAAATTTTGGTGTTGAGCTGAATCCAGAGGCAGATCCAGAAATTCTTTTTAATGACTTCTTACCATTATAATAATTTTTCACTATTTTTGTCAATTTCATCAAACGTAGCTCACCAATTTCAATTACTTAACCTAAGGGAACCTAAGGCTGATGAACTTAACTTTATGAATGAGCTTCAATTATTATTATTTAGCATGAACCTACAGTATATCATATATTGTTTTGTTTTTTTTTGTTTGTTTTTTTTAATGAAACTTGCCCTTATACTGACACATTTACTGTGGCTACTGTGTCTGTGTGATGATATTCAGCCTCGTTTCTCTGGGTAGCTCTTGCTAAATTCTGGCTGAAAATGCCCCCAAAAAAAGTCTGTTCAAACCAGAGCCAGCACACAGAAAATGGTATAATATCTGTTATTTTTGTATTTCACAGCTTTTACACAACTTTCTGCACAAAATGTGAAAAAGAGGTATCTGAGGAAGCAGCAAGGGTCAACAGGCACTCACAGAAGTTTCTCAAAAGAAGAAGAAAAAGAAGAAGAAGAAGAAGACTGATGGGTCACATTAGAAACAAAAAAGAAGATACAGCAATCAAAGGTTTTTCTTCAAATTGAAGATATTGCATTTGTTGGCACATGGCTGTGGAGGTGTATTCAGCTGAACTGAGTTGAGTGATTCGAGTAGAAGGTTACCTGGCATGCAGGTTGATGGACAGGCTGTCCATTCACTGAAGGGTGTCACAATGCAGTCTTTCTTGCAGGGAAGCAAACAGGGTCGGACAGATTCTGGACGAGTGGAATCTGGACACCTACATACAGACACAGAAAGAGTGGCCTTAAATCCTTCAGGTGATGAATGATATATACCAGTGCAGTGAAAACAACTGCCCTGTCCTTGACATTACACATTTCACCTGGACAACATGAGTGATTACATGGACCCCTGTCTGCCTGATCTGGGCACAATATGGCAAAATATAAGGACTTACATTTTTCGCAGATTCAGCTGCAATGGTTGCATTGTGAAAAGACAGATCTTTCCATCTGTATACAAAACACCCATACTTGGATCACATGAATCATAACAGCTTACTTAAGAATAGTTGATATCCAATATCCTCCTGAGTTTCATCTTAATGGTAAAATACTATTAACAGTCATATGACAATATTCAATGAATTCAATGAATACAATAAGCTGCTGATTGAATTACGCACATGCCTGTGTTTGTGAAATGATAGATGAGAACCTATTTGGAATCCAGAAAGAATAGGACTAACATGAATTTGTGCAATACAAAAAAACTAATTTCAAATTTAGTTTAAGAAATGAGTGAGTGCATTTATTTCCCCATACACAGAGCAACCCCAGTAGTCTTTTGTTGCCACCTAAGAGACGGAGTGTTCCAGGAGAGAAATCAATCAAAGTCCACAGCATGGATGCTAATTAAACCTGAGAAAAGTGAGGATATGCAAACTGTTTACCAATGAATCACTCCTGCTGCGCCAAGGACACAATTATGCAGGTTTTCAAGATGTACTTCAATGACTTTCACCGCTTTCTTTGAGTTGAAACATAAAATGCTGCTACATTTTGTGTGTAACATATTGATATCATGCCCCTTAGTATGTAGCGCTCTGTGTGTCATACAACTGTGCAACTGTTAAGGCAACCATGTAAAATCAAAGACATAAACTTTGATGTCTTCTTCATTAACCAAATGCCCCTAAATACACACAAACACATGTGCACCAGTTTCTTTTCTGTGTAAGTGACATCCTTTACTTCGCTACCAGTTCCAGGGTCTCACTAGAGACACAGCATGGTGCCACATCCTGCCAGCTGCAGAAAGCCAGCATGCAGAGGAATGAGATCAAAGTACGTCAGAGTACAAGGAGGCAAGATACATAAACCCATCTTTCCCCAGCTTTATCCCTCTGCTTCTCTCTGGCTCTTTCCAACGATGCATGCCAGAGGGCATGATAACGCAATGGAGCAGCTTGGGGAATATCATATAGTTAGCATCGAGTGGAAGAATCAGACTTACAGACAAGACCTCAGCATTTGAGGGTGTCACAGATGGGAACTTTTAATCCTCACACACTATTGATTATCTCTTCAAACATGTAATCTAAAACCTGATCGATTACTGTCCTGTAATACCAAATTCCTTGTAAATATCAAATGAAACAGGCAACATTTTTCTACCTATTGAATCCTATTAGAGGCTTCTGTCATCATCTACACTCATCAGTATAGTTTGTTATGTGAAAAGATAATTTGGTATAACACTAACTGTTACTTCAGCTTCCTGATGAACATTTCTTTCTCAATATGACACAGCTGGGAGGGGAAATTACAGCATATAATTTATTAATTACTCTAATTTCTTCTGGAGAGTTTTGTTCTGAAAGACTCACTACCATTTTACTGAATCACCACTACGATTACTTCTGAGAAATAAGTGTGTAAATGTCCCCACTGACTGAAGTGACTCAATACAAGAACAACGACATCTAAAATATCCCGCAGTATTCTTCTCCTCAGATAGGAAGTGTTGAGAAATATTAACATAATTTTTGCTCTTCAATCAAATTTAAGATGTTAAATTAAAAACAAAATCCAGAGCCTGAAATCTCCTATCTATCCATATTCTGTTTTTCAGTAGGGAAACTGGTTTGCTTGAATCTCCTGTGCATTAATCGCACTATATACTGTACTGTACTTGTTATGTTACCCTGTGTTGTTCAACATGGGTTGAGTCCAAAGAGCATGAAGTACATACATTGCATGCATTAGGGGGGTAGCAAGAAAACCATTACTAGCTAAACACTCTAGCACACTTGTTACTGACAGTCAAAATCGATGATGATGGATAGTAACTCGCAGAGCTATATGTAAGGTGCTTTTCCATTAAATGAACACTCTGTATCCATATCAGCACCAAGGCAGTGATTGAGCTTGCAGCATGTTGTACAGTCGAGATCTGCTTTGGAGCACAAATGACAGATTTCATTAAAATCTCTGTGGTGAAGACGGGATGAGCATGTGAAAAAAGCCTCTCCATAACCTTCTTTATGGCCCTGTCAATAATATAGCAAGCTAAATAAAGGCAAACTTTGTGAATTATTTATAAATCTAGCTTCTTGGTGTGGCTATAACATTATTACTGTGACAGGATAAAAGATCTTAGATGTTGTTTGATATTCTGTTGCAGAAAGAAGAGCAGATAATGGTGGGCCATAGGCAAAATGAATCTTAGGTTTCCAAAAAGGGAAAAAAATATAAAGCAAACAAAGGCAGTCAACAAAATACACATACATCTCAATGTACCAAAGTCTCAGAGGATAGAATTTCACAGTATATCAAGTCCTCGGGGTCATTTGTCACTGAGTAAAAGCATTCAGTATATATCTTCAAACAAGATGCTTCTGGAAAATGGAGACCATGTTCCCTAAATAATTTTTCTGCTAGAGAAACATGATCACCGCTCCACTCCGCCCCCCAGCTTTTATCAAGCTCTGATACTCCTCACCCATAATTTCCCATCTACTTCCCTCGGGACACATTTTCTGCTATCTAAATCTAAACTGAGCAAAAGTGCCAGATATGGATGAGAGAAAAAAAAAATAGATTTAGCTTCAAATTCTACTTTTTGCACTGATTTTTTTTTTTTAAACTGCAATANAAAAAAAATAGATTTAGCTTCAAATTCTACTTTTTGCACTGATTTTTTTTTTTTAAACTGCAATAATGATGCATATTGAAGCATATAATTGTTTTGTTGTTTTTTTTAGCTATGTTCAGAGCAGCCAAAATAGTGAATATGCTGGGCTAAAATAACATTTTTTTTTTTCATTTGTTTGTTTATAAGCAAGTGCACATAGGACAAATTACTAGGTGTAAAGTGAAAACAGTCATGGGGGATGATGGCAGAGTCACCATCATAAATCATAGGTCTAGTGGATCCTACGTTCATAGATGTCACAGAAAAAAAAAGGAGCTTGCTGCCTACAGCTGGTTGCAAACTCTATTATGGCAAAATCAAGCATTGGAGCAACCCAACATGTGGCACATCTGGCTCTGCACCATCCACAGATAAAAGTAGGCGGCAACCTGCTGTGTCAACTGCTGACAGACTGCAAACATACCTGGAAGTTATGTTCTAGTTATTCAGAAAATACAGACACTGAAGACACACTATTTCTGTTTGATATTGAATATGATTTACAATATCAGCCTGTTCTAAATCCTAAAACTGCATCATAAAATCAAAATAACATATTGTGTCAGCACTTCAAAAGTTGATGTCATCATATCTGGAGGCCCCTACTACTCATCGCTAGTGTCAGACATACAAAATGCTTCAGCTGAGTTGCATACAGCACACCTCTTTTGGAAATGTACCTTTTACTTATGACGGGTCCAGCGTTCACCTTCATGCAGCTGACCCTGCGGATTTGGACACCCACAGCACAGGCAGGGGTCCCATTCCAGAAGCTGGTTCCATTGATATTCATAGAGGCATCCTCAATACAATGGCCCCATGCTGAGGCCTCCCAGTAGAAGGCCATGCAAGGGTGGTCATTGCAGACTCTCCACCCCTCCAGGGCTGGAGCTGCTGGACACTCCTTCCCTTCTGACAAGCGACACAAAATAAGAAAGAATTTTATTACCCCAGAAAGGACCACGCTAATGTTTGCTCTCATTTTGTCTTCTGACTTTCAAGTAAAACCACATGGGAGGTCAAGAGCTCTTGGTCAACAGTGGCTGTGAGTTAAATGTGATCAGATGTCAGGTTTTGACATTACTAATGATAGTATCAGGACATCAAAGCAGCACTATCTAATAGTGAACATGTGAGTTTGACTAAAGCTAGAAGCCAAGCACAAATATTAACATTGATTGCTTCGCTAACTTTGCTTTCTGGCTGCTTAGCAACAAATTAAATGTTTGTCCAGGGCTGCTGAGCTGACACTTTTCAAGTTGTAAGTTGAAGCACTTTAGAGTACAGATGAAAAGCCTGATTACTTTGGCTCAGCAAACACAACGCGAAAACAACTTGAGGTCACTGTGATTGCCTGTTTGGATTTACACCACCACCACCACCACAGCCTAACAAATTATTTTGTCCACACTGCATATCTTCCAAGTGGCCCTGTCCATCCCCATCCTCCTATTTTCATTTGACCCTTTCAATGGACTCCAAACATGTACTCTCCTCACTGAATCATCTCACTGACCTTTATGATTTTATAATGACTACTGCACATCTTTGCAATCTTGAGACTCTCTAAAGGGATGTGGGCTCATTTGCTGTATGCTATATCTTAATTTGCTTGCCTCCCTACCTATGGATCCTATTGCACAACTGGCAGAGGGGATCTCTCTCTCTGAATTGCCTCTGAGGGTTTCCGGACAGTCGACTACCATGCCACAGATTTACCACAGTAAATGACCACAGTACAATATATTATTCACTTAAAGTGCCAGAACTTAAATGATGTCACACATCATAAAATCACTGAACGTAGTTATTTTGCTATTTAATATAAGTTGTTACCCCAGAGTCCAGACTCGGTCAATTAGGACTCTACCCAAAGGAAGCGAGTCATTGCATGAGCAATATACTGTCTCATTATCACTGTTGATGGTGTCATCTAAGAACACTGTGGAGTTGTAGTAACAAATATAAATGTTTAGTTACCGTAAGTCATTGGCACAAACATACACATAATGGACAAATGCATCGAGACATGCAAAACGACTAAAACTACACACCGATATATACACAGACATTCATGCTCACGATGGGTGTGTGCAGAGATTTAACAATATACTTTATGTGAACTGGGAGTGTATCAGTACGTTCGGTGTCTGTCCAATCTGAAAGGAAGTCGAACAGTGGCAGTTCATCTGAAGTGGAATCATGTTTGTCATTTTGAGAGTGCAAAATGTCACGAATGTCTTAAAGTGAACCCTGATATACAGGAGAACATAGATGTATGGATGAATTTGTCACTGAACCAAAGCCAAATAAACAACCAATTTAGCCATTGCACTGACTCTTCCATACTGTCACATACTCACACAGGAGTACATGGACACACACACACGCACACAAGCACACACACGCACATGCACACACACACTCAGCCAAGATAGTCAGCAACATGTTCACAAACAACACTGTGGTGAAATTTGAGCTGCGAGATTTTTTTCATCAACTGTTATCGCAATTATGTGTATGGTTACAAGAAATAATTGGCTGTAGCTCTGCCAAGGCTCTGCAGTCACGAAAGCACAGCAGCAGTCTTGGAGTACATAGAAAAATTCTGGCCAAAGAAAGAACCCCTTATAATGGATGGTGCCATACTTCAAAAGTTTTTGAGAAGAAAAATGAATGAGTCCATGAAATCTAAAGAAAAAAAAAAGGGGTAAAATGGATAACTAACCCTCCACTGAGGTCAATCAGTCAAACAGGTTTTCTGTGTGTGTGTATGTGTGTGTCTTTTTTAGTTAGTCTGTAGCTTGGCAGAGAATCCAACCAAGCAAACAAGCGGTGCCTTCAAATCTATGACCCTGAGTTACAGATTTGAAGTGACTGTTAGGCAGCTGTTGAACCAAAGTAAAGACCTGTGCAGTTCTTTGTTCTGAGGAAGTGCTTCTTCCTGGGTTATGTATGGCCTCAAAATGTTTAACAAATGAAAAGCGTTACATTAAACTGTTGAATTCTAGTGAGGGAAGCAGGGTTTATATCCAGTCTGTGAGCAAGTGCTATTTTGTTTTTATTTTATCATATTTTTTATACTTAAGAAGCACAGTCTGGGAACCCACCAGAAAAAAGCATCTCATTGTTGTTATACTTGGCTGCACGTAACAAATAAAACTTTGAAACTTTGAACTTAATGAAGGCAGTGAGCGAGAAACACAGACAGGTCTTACTAGCAGTTGCAACAGTGATTTGCTTGGAAAAACAGAAGTTAGTCGCTAATAATTGGTTGGTTAGTTAGCATGAGCAACAGCAGTCATGAGGGAGGAAAAATGCAGACCAGAAAATTCAAGACAATAAACAACACAGTAGAATTTGTGACATTTTGTTTGACTGAAAAGTCATATCTAGTTAGTGCAGCAATAAATATTTAGCATCAAACAAAATTAACAGATGGAAAAAAGGGTCAAAGATATCGGAGACAAATGGGGCCCAAAGTTGAATTACCATTTCCAGGGAAGGCCAACACATTGCGAGTGCGGCTCTGTCGGCCCTCTGCAGTCTTGGTGGCACAACTGTGTGAACAGAATGACCAGGAAGTCCAGGAGCCAACCACACAGTCTGCAGGACAGGCCACCTCACAAGCCACCTCCATAGGAAGAGGGTCGTCTACACAGCTGGAATTTGTCACTTCAAGCCCTATGAAAGAAAAATGAAGAGAAAATGGAGTAACTACCTTTAAATTTCAAATTGTCCTCTGTAATCAAGATCTGAAGACACATTACACTTAGTAATGTCATACATCTTGAGCTAATCACATTGCTATCAGATAACATGAAAATCAAGTGTAAGCACTGGGTCAAAAAGTTGGTCAAATGTTAATCAACAGGAATGCAGTCACAAAGATGCAATTATGTGTCCAGGTGTAAATAAAATGTGGATAACGCCTATTTGGATATGACCCATATATGGATTGCATGAAATGACAAGTGTAAATCAAGCACAGAGAGAGTATGACCCCAATTATTCAGACTGTAATAGTACAGTGTTTGTTCATGTAAAACTCTGTATACACTAAGTGTACCCAGATTGTGATCCAGATTGCCACACCAACTCTACAGATGGTTGGGACACACACTGTGACCATTCTGAGCACAGGTACAACAGACATCTACTGACAGTTACATAAGCAGAACCATAGTTTTGACAGGGCTGACACCATTGTCTACAGCATTATTTGGCAGTTGTGCAGTTGTTCTTTCTCTTGTTTGAAAATTAAGAAAAGGCCATTAAAGATGTACAGGTTTAACACGGAAATAAGATTATGATTGGATTTCCATGTTGACACTGATGATGCAAATTCATTCCAATTATAAATGTAATCCAGTACAGTATTTTGATATAATCTGGACAAGAACAAGGAGAATGTTACTGCTACTTTTAATGTATGGTTGGGTAAATTTGTCATTAGGTTGTACCACAATTCCACTTTTTTATGAATCCAATATCAGTTTTAAAATGCAAATTTTATATTTTATAAAAACAATCTGATCCACTGGGAAAATGAATTTGCTTCTCAAAGAAATTCATGCCAAACATGAGCAGGTGTTGCTTATAAATGCTAAAAATACTATCAAACACACAAAACTGTAAGGATATCCCATTGGTATTCTAATTTGAAAAACTATCCTTCATCTTGCAGTCATGAAAGATTTATACCAACTCACAGTTAACTCTTCTTTCTGAAGTGAAACCGTGTTTTGTCAGCAGTGTCCTTCAATAAGGTTACAGTACTTGGAGCATTATAGGCAGACAGGGCTTTTTCCCATGCCTTATATCAGGGGTACTCAAACACAAATCTTAAAGGTTCACATAGAAAATTTTCAAAAAGACATAGGTCCTTTTATTAAAGTCAGTCATACCAGGGTTGGACTGGGATCCTAATTTTTACAGAAAATTTAAGGTGTTGACCAGGGCAGGGCAGGGGGAACAATAGTGCAGTCGGACATTCAGTTTTGCTGTCTCTGCAGCAGAAAATTTTGATTCTTTGCGTTGCAGCGATGTCTCGCTGATAATACAAATAATGCATATGAAAAGCATAATTTGCTCAGAGTCCGAAGATAGTTGTGGTTCGGTCTGAACCGGAGCCCAGATTTTGAGGATGATTGCTTTATATATTTTAGAATACTTCCATGATGATGATTATCTTTCTGTGAGATTCAATACAGAAATTATAGCAAATATTTTGACATAAAAGTTTGTGAATAATGAATAATACCCTTGATAAAAATCACACTGTAATGTTTGCTGGACAACTGTAGATTTCTCTAAAGTCTCTCAAAGTGATACATCAATTTTAGAAAATGGAATGCTATCCTCAATTCAGAACAAAGCCAGCAGCCTCTGAAGCAGTGTTTTCAGATAACCAATTGCACACAGCAGTTTCATTAACTTGGCTGAACTCTTTCAGTCCATCAAAGAATATGGTTAAAATCAATGCATCTTTTTTTTCTTCTCCAAGTGAGTATCCCTCATGCCAGGAGGGCAGTAGAGACAGCAAACATATGTATGCCTCATCAGACAAGCTCCTTGGGAAGATTGAATGCCTTTCGCACGTAAGTTAAAGCCATAGACATCTTCATTGTATATGAGGTCAAGGGTTTTCAAGCTGAAGGTAAACAGAAAACAAGGTTCAGAGTCATCCTTCTGATTTCACTGAAAATATCTGTGATTTTCAAAAAAAATTAATGTGGTGAAAGTGATGAGTTATTCACTCATGGCTTCAACATTATTATTCTCGTATGACCACTGTGATGACCCTGTCTATAGGCTCCCTGGCCTCCTGTGGTGCCTCCATGGCAGGAGCCTGCTGTGTGGAATCGGTTGTCGGGAAGAATGATGTTCACCTGGTCTGAATGACTGATCAGCTTTATAAGCTGATGTCAGACCCTCCCTCTCTCTCTCTCTCTCTCTCTNCTCTCTCTCTCCCTCCCTCCCTCCGGCAGACATTACTTTGGTTTGGTTGTCTTTGTTTTCTTTAGATATCCTGTTACTTAAATTAACAATGTTTTTGTAGTTTTACTTATATAAACTAAATACTTAAATCTTTTAGCTCATGTGTAACCTCCCTCCTTGTCAGAACCTTGAGCCAGTTATTGACACCACTACTAATGGGAAAGTAACACTTATTTGCCTTTGCCACACAAAAAAATGAATAAATTGTGAGAGAGCAGGGGGTGTTTTTAATATAATATAGCTGGAAATACACCCACTTGAGCAAAGCACTCGAGGCTGCAGCAACAGAAAATGTTCTGATACTTTACATAATTGTTTTGAAAAAAATTCAGATTATAAGATGTGTGGGAAGTGACTGTCTGAGTTCACAATGGTTTCCACCACAATAATTGTAAAAGTTTTATGTGCTATAGTCAAGGTACAATGAAAAGTTGCAAATACTGCTGTAAGTAATTCAGCCTCTACCCACATTCAGCCAGATGGACACTGATACTACATCTTTACCATCTAAATAGTTTGCGTGCACAAGAGTAAAAATATATTACTTTGCAATACTTGGAATACATAGTACAAAGGAGAAAGCCTTTCTAAACAATATTTTTTTTTAACCTACATTTAAATTTAAAGTAGTTCTTCAGGTAGAGAACATGTAAAAGCAGTCAGATTTTTAGCTTCATCTTACAAAAGCGAGAGCTAATAACAGAAACTAGACCTTAATGAAAAAAATATCTATTATGATAAACTGCATTTAGCCAAGATTAAGACAAATTACTTGCGGTGTGAGGAGCAAATGCATCACAGCAGTTATCGTAATTTAGCATTAGCATATTCCATGTAACACTTCATTTTGAAAAAGTAGTAATAAGTATTTGTCCAAAAGAAAAGGCAGGGAGCCGACTTGTTCTGGTGACTCAAGCCGACTCACAACCGTAAATGAGTCACACTTACTTTGGTTACTTCCTGTTTTATTTTGAGATGAAGGAGATTCAATAAATTTATATTGCTTTCACTCTCTCTCTCTCTCTCTCTCTCTCTCTCTCTCGCTTGCTCTCTCTCTCCCTCACCCCTGAGATGAAACAATACATTTCAACAACAATGAAAATAATGTCTGTTTTTGTCTTAGACATTCCAAATCTCTGTGACATCCATTGGTGACCCACTACCCTACATATGTACCCTCACACAGGCTGACTATAGTGCTGAACTAGTGTTAACCTGAGAAGCTGGTTCATTAAATCACAAGACTCTGCGTTGCACTGGGTTACTGAAATGAGACCAAATCCATGGAACTTGTTGAGACCAAAATAGTTGAGACCAAGCAAAGCAATTGAATGTAAGCATTCAATTGCTTACATGTTAGCAAAAATTCAAGTGTACCCTGTCCTGCACAAGCAAGGTAAAACTTTTTAGCAAAGTTGTGGCATGGCTTTTATGATATTTTAACAAGTAGAGACTAGCAGCACATCCTTTATTGATTATGGCTAACACTTAATTTTATTTATTTATTGCAACAAAGTTGTGGCCTGATTTTTAGCACAGACAAACAGTGTGTGTTATTAAGAAAAACAAATTATGGATTGACTCTGTGACTTGGACATGAGCATATCAAAATGAATCGATTCACTCAAAAGAACTGGAATTCACAACACGACCCACACTACTGCTATTCCTCATACAACCAAGTATGAAGACGCAGGTGGAGACAGACCTAATCTACTAAAAGTTCAGCTGCCCTGAAAAACTATGAATCTATTGTAATTTACATTTCTCTACATAATGAAGCGAGTATATTAGACTTACCAAGACTTAATTTTACATGATAAAGCTGCCACAGTTATCTGAAAACTACATAAGTGGTGCATTAGCTTGAAAAGCTTGAAAGGCACAGCAACAGTAACTTTGCTAGACAGAGTAATTTTGCTAGATGTAGAGCTATTTGTTTTCCCCTTACAGTAATTACTTAAAAAACCAATGTTCTTGAAAGTCACAGTGGAGTAAGGTGAGTAAGTCATCAAACACAAATGAACAAAAGACTCAAAAATCCTTGCCTGGAAACACTGTGAATGCAGAACTTCTGTGCCAGTGCTTGCAGTGTTTACTTGTGTGTGTGTGGGGGTCCACAAATAGATGGCTGCCCTAAGGGTCCTTTTGCATTATTAATACATGGATCTGTAGTCAGGGCTTCAACTCAGATATAATACCCGCTCCTCGTGTATATTTCAAAATGATTTCTGTTCTGGCCACCCACACACCAATTAATCTTCATTGTTATTATTCACATACATATAGAAAAATTCCAAGTCCTTGATTTGACATAAAAGTTAATAATCACAATTATGAGCTGCATGGACAGCTTTTTAAGACAAAACAGGTGAACAAGAGTAGCAACGAGGTAACTGAGATATGAGTGTGAGTATAAAAGTGGACTTAGACAAGCTAGCCTGGCTCACGCATTAATGCTTTCATTACTGCATGTTCACCCGTCAGTCTTGTGAACATTACAGTTTCATCTGTGGTAGTCTCACAGCAACAGTACAGTCATTTTCCAAAGTTTATCGTGGCCTGATTATATCTGACAAGTCGAGCAGAGTTACATCAGACTGATGCTGTACACTCCATCTACAGAGAAAACAACTGCTGCTATATGTTGAACTTTGGCAAAATTGGAAAACTTGACACCAAAAGAAGGCCAGTGAGACTAATGAGCAAGCAGCTGCCATGTTGTGGCTGACCAATC
Source organism: Lucifuga dentata (assembly GCA_014773175.1). NCBI lineage: Eukaryota > Metazoa > Chordata > Actinopteri > Ophidiiformes > Bythitidae > Lucifuga > Lucifuga dentata. The sequence goes on from VXCM01002761.1 coordinate 76,009, forward strand.
AGAACAGAGCAGGCTTTTCAGGAGGGGGCTTTAAAGAGACAGTAGGCCATGTTTTCACTCAGTTTGCACAGTGGCAGTATAGTGAGGGAGAGCAGAAGTTGAACAGTGTTTTTAGTTTGTTTTTTTTTTTTGTACAGTCAAGCATTGCAAGTGTTTCATGGTAGACCCTATATGAAAATAAGAGTATGGAATCTAAATATGTCCACTTTAAAGGACCATACCATCCATTTTGAATGTTTGAGCCTAATATATTCAATTTTCATACATGTAATGTTACTGACAATCATTTCCCAAAGCATACTACTGGAATGGTGAATTAAAAATGTTTTTCCTACCTTCCAGACCAGCATTGATTTCAGCTCATTCTGGTACGTTATTAAAATCAACCTGTTGGTACTTGAGACGTTCTTGGGATAGGTAATCTATCATTGCGAACAAGATGTGTATTCAGGATTTTTTTTCGAAATCACATCATTTTAGCGTTTAAGCGCAATAAAAAGCACGGAGTGAATGTATGTCTCCACTGGGGAATATAGTCCTNATTTTAGCGTTTAAGCGCAATAAAAAGCACGGAGTGAATGTATGTCTCCACTGGGGAATATAGTCCTAAAAGAAGACCTGTGTTTATCGGAAAATTTAAATGATTTCATAAGGCTGAGTAACTATTAGCAGGCAAAACATCAATTATTAAGGTGGGTGTATATCTTGAATATTTGATTTGAAGATTAAGAGATTTTGCAAAATATGAGGAAAGCTGAAATATGGTTTTATACTTTTCTCTGTTTATCAGTAATGTATCATGTATAAAAATTAAATATATTAGGCTCAAACATGCAAAATGGCTGGTATGGTCCTTTAAGGAAGGTTAGCCAACATATATCCAGATGAAAATGGGTTCTATATGTCAGGGATGTGAGCTTTCATTTATGAGTGAGATGAGTGAGAGTGATGTGGTGTGTGTTTCTTGTGGTTGCTAGCTTCTTTGGCAGATGTGACCAGCTACTGTAGTGTGGGGGTTGAAGGTAGACATAGTGAGGGGGAGTTGATGAGTTGCTGGACTACAGCTTCTGAGAATGCACTGGGCAAACAGCCAGTGAAATGTCTAGCACAGCACAACATTTTGGAAAAGCTTACAGCTGTTCTGGAATACAGTAAACCCAAAGTCTCCCTGTGAGACAGTACGTTAGGTTTCCAGATCTCTGGATTCATTTCCAAATTGCATGGAAAATAACTGCAGAAATTTCTAATTCACTGAATGAGAAGCAAACAATTGTGTTTTTCAAAGTTGCATCAGAATGCAGATATCAGTCTGTTCTGTTAAGTAATCCAAGATGAGACAGGAGGAGGTGCCTAAGGTCTACAAGAAAGGACTGTCATGTAAATCTGAGTTCAGATGAGCTGTCAGAATCCACATGTTGGCACAGGCTGCTGTCAGAGGGTTGACACCCTGCTGTTCCCACAACCTCATCCGGAACTCGTCCCGTCCTCATCCAATATGCTTGATATTTGCATCATGACACCTTGCTAATTATATGAGTGAGTGTGAGCGAGAGAGAGAGAGAGAGAGAGAGAGAGAGAGAGAGAGAGAGAGAGAGAGCTGCTGATGCATTGCTGCATAAATTTATGATTTGAACATATTTGGAAAGAAATTGCAAAAATGTTTTTCTTTCAACTACAATAGGCAGAATATGGCCAAATACTAATTTTTGTGTCAGATGAGGGGTGGGAAATAGAGATCCCCCCCCCAAAAAAAAAAAANCAAAAAAAAAAAATACAAGGCTTTGAACAAGCACGTGTTGCAAACTAATAGCATCCTGTAATGTGCTTCCCTGTGTTGTTAAGTTGTCTTTGAGTTGCTGACAGAGCAGCTATACCTCCAAAATGGTGACTTGGTGATGTTGCAGACAACAAAACCACATGACTGACACAGACCGATTACAATCAGGAAATGTGAGATGTCCTGTAATGAAATATATTGTAATGGGTGCTTGGCCTGAATTTCACTCCTGTTTCTCTAATGTCCATGTTTTCTTCTGTAGAGGAAATCTCTCTACCAATACCCAGCTCTCTCTGCTGTCACAATAACATACTTTGTCGGTGACAAACAGCCAAAACGCAAACTGAAGCAACACAGATCCAATATCTTAAAGTCTACAATATCGCAGAGAAAATAAAGCTGTTATTTTGAAAACTTAATTACTGTGAGGTAAAAATGGCGAATGTCTCAGAACATAAAAGAGCAGAAATGCCACCAACAGCGATGAAAAATAGGCAGTTTAGTTCATTAGAAAAAAGCTGATCCAGCTGAATTAGACATAGTGTAAAATAGGATTCTGCAGCCTCACTTATGGGAAACAATCTTTTCCCATAAGATCTTTAATACTAAAAAAAAAGGGCAAAGAATCTTCTTGTGAATGTCGAATCGATAGGAAGACAGCAATCTCTCCAATGCCTTAATTTAACCTTGTTCTGTTCACGACGATGTGAAAAAAAAATGCCAAACAGATTTTGACATGGAAGCTGAAATTATGTGTAAAAAAAAAAAAAAAAAANAAAAAAAAAAAAAAAAAGACAATACTTTCAATAAGACACAGAACACTGCTGTAAGCCAAGAAAAAAACATCAGACATTTTTCTTGTTATTTTGCAGGTCTTCCAGGAGGTTATTTTTTGATTATTGTGGCTTTAAATGACTGAGTTATTGTGCTATTTTGGAATAAACTACAACTTTTTATTTATTTATTTAGTTTTACAGGGACCATCTACATTAATTAACATCACGCATAACCATGCTGTAAATGTATCAGATTTAGCCAAAAGAGAAAAAGGCTAATTTCCATTCACAGTCCCTGGGCAACATAAAAATATGATGCGCAAAGTGCAAAGAACTCACAGAGAAAATAAAATATGAATATTTAAAGTGAGTGTCCACTTGGTTGATCAGCTGGAATATTTAAATGGCAAGTTTTGATTTGATCTCGCAAGCATTCTAGTGGCACTATACCTCTTCCTTAAGCCTCATCTGCTACACTTTGTGTCTCTCTCTCATGTGACACACACATAGACACACACCTTCAGTGCGCCAGCTCCTGTGTGTGTGGATACTGTTGCAGCTTTCTGTCCCTCCTGTCTTAGAATGTGGAGCTCTAAAACAGAGAATTTAGGTTTTATTTGCTGATTTAATGTCAATTTCATTTTTACTCCAGAAGAAAACAGTACGTGGCTCTTGAATATGAAGCTGCTCATTAATACGCTGATCTTCATTGGTTTTTACCTGAGTCACCTTTTACAACAATGCTCCCCATTCACTCTATGCGACTTACATTTAGTCATAACATTGATTTCACATTGACTAAACTGACACTGGATCATTGACTATTTGCTGTTCATATTATTCTGTAATATTTCCTTGTTTTTGTTCTTTGTAATTTACCTGTTTCTACACTTGCTGCTCCTATTGCATACCTGGTTATTTGAGAAGGAATCTCTCTTTGAATAGCCTCTCCTGAGGTTTCTTGCATTTTCCTTTTACAATAAGGGAGTTTTTCCTCGTCGTCTTCTTCGAAAGCTTGGGCTGGGTCGGGAACCGCTAATGTGTGGGTCTATAAAGCCTTTGAGACATGTATGTGATACTGGGCTAACTAGCTATAAAGGCAGGAATTTCTGTCTGTCTGTCTGTGGAACCAATATCCCTAGAACCCGGCACTGTATGAAGTTGATATTCGGCTGGTTTATTGCTCACGACCCAAGGACGTGCAGTGTCGTGTGTGAACTTGTTTGGATGAGCGGTTCTTGAATTGAGCTGTGCTGGTAAAAAGTAGTCCACACAGCAGGATACGCTCCGGGCACGGCAGCATATGCTCCAATCCAGTGGCACAATCTCAACCTGACCCCATACAGCAAACAAAGCTAGCTCACGAGGACATGCAGAACAAAATTTTGGCAGGCTGTGGTGCACACCACACAATCCAGCCCGCTCCAAACAGGCACGTTTTGAATGGGCACTGCACTAGTACAAATAAACTTGACTTGACTTGCAATGGGACACCAGTGTGCTGATTAACCTAAGTTTTATAACCTAAGCTTTATGAATGAGCTTCAATTATTGTGGTGCTTATTTAGTGTGACACTGTGTAGTTAGCCTGATTTTTTTTATGAATTCTGCCCACTGTTTAGAAATATGTCCATAAGTCCCTGCCAGAACTATCTGATCTCTGTGTACCTCCTTTACCTTAATCATTTTCATTGTGATGCCATGCTAGGTCATAATCTCTGTACTATCTTCTTTTCTCCTCTATATATAAACTCTGTACTCCTCTCTGTTCTTTGAAGAAAGCTCACAGTCATAATTAGAATTTCTCTCTGTCTTTCTTCCCATCTTGCCAGACTTATTAAATATCCATGTTCAGATATCATCCAACTCCAAGACTATTTATTCAACAGGTAAGACTTTTATGCTATAAAGTGTGGTAAAACTTTACAAGCAATCTTCTAAATTGACAGTTGCTTGCAGAAAAATTGGAGAAATTGGACAAAATTGCAAGCTCTCACAAATGATGTAAGGACTGGTTGAATTTGCTTTAAATATTGTAAAAACAGGATCATGAATTCTTGGAGGTATTGACAGATGTTTTAGGAGAGAGTTGTGCAATATAAATGAAAAACACTGGCTGGATGCCAGTCCAGTGGAGAAACTGATCCTCAGTGGCCACAGATTTTATACCGCACACAGAGAGATGTGCAAAATTAGTGGAACATATTACAAATTACCACCATTCCTGGCCAATCTGTTATTGTTAAAAACATTTTTGCTGGCTTGTAGAAATTGCCTTGTGTATTTGTTTAGCAACAGAAGCTGGAGTTGATGGAGGTTTTCTGATCGATTGAGCAGCCAGAGATAATAGCTTCAACCTTTCCGGTAATACAACAGCAATGCTCTCTCAGTTTTTATAGGGTTTTCTCAGACTACTGCATGAGTGTCAAGCATGAAATACAGAATAATTTTATGCTGAGAAATTGGAAAGCAAGTGCTTGTTCAATCTGGGAATAAAGTGAAGAAAACATCAAATATCTCTGGGGTACCTGTCACTTCACTCAGGTTCACGATTTTAAATAGAACCTGCCACCTTCACACACATACATACACACACGTTCTGGTCTCACTGGAAGGAAATTAGGCATAAATATATGTTGACTTCAGACACATTATCTTCTTGGTTTATTATCTTTTTTCTAACATTATTTGTAGTCTCTTGGCAATCAGAAACTAGATGCCAGTACAATTTATTTAGCCAGGAAGTGTATTTAACCATATTTTCAGTGTTTGGAAGTTAGCAGGCAAATAGATGGACAATGGAGAAATTGATTATGTTGCAGGAGAGTGGATGTTTTTTTTTTCCACTGTTGTGACCTGATCTGCATTCTTTGGACTCACCCGCTTCATCCTGTGACTTCTCACCTTGTCTAATCCACAAGGCCTGACTATAGAGAGCTTCATGAGTTTATTTATTTGCCTTTATATTCTGTATTTGGATATTTATATTCTTTTTTTTTTTTCATCCCTTTTAGGCCANATTTGCCTTTATATTCTGTATTTGGATATTTATATTCTTTTTTTTTTTTCATCCCTTTTAGGCCATTTTTGAGGCCCCTTCCAGAGAAGCCCACTCTGATCTGATTGGCCAGCAGCATCATCAGACCTGAGCTGGTAACACCCCCAGACTGCAAAACATGGATGCTGGTCAGACAATGGCTTGCTGACCTCGTACTTTGTAGGTGTGTCTAGCCAGATGCGTGGGCTGTTACATTGTGTTGAGGTAAACGTGTTACAGAAGTAAAGGACCAATCAAAAATGAAGCTTTCAGGGCGTAACATGTATATGGATTGTATAGATTAGGCTCAAACATGCACGACTGCCAGTATGGTCCTTTAATATAGAATCTTTCAGCTCTGCATATTTTATTGTTTATTGCAAAATTGAAACAATCACATAATTTCTACCATACCTCTACTTTTTTCATTTTAATATTTACTGATGAGACCACGTAGACAAAACAGTTAGATTTTGTATCACATTAATGAGCTTAATGATGCAGTCCTTGCCTACTGTCACTGCCATACCAGCCTACAGTACCACTATGTGAATAAAAGCTGTGTTCTGACGACACTGCTGTGCTTGAATGGTAAATTTAATAAGCTAATTAACAAAGTGATACTTGTCAACATTCAGTAACAATAGAACCAGTACTGACAATTTCACAGGGCTTCTGCTCAAACCATCTAAAGCTCACATTCTCAGTTGTCATAACTCATTAGACTTTTCCATTGGGTAATATATTTTAGATCCTCCACTGCTTTCCTGACAAACACACGTGATCCATTGTGACAGAATAATTAAATACAGGCAAAAAGGGCACTATGAGGTTATAATCTATGGAGATGAGCAATTAAAGCCATGTAGGAAGCTGTTATTCTGACTCTTAATTAGGTCAGTGTTTTCTGTGCCTGTAAACTAGGAGATGGGTTCATCGTGAATAATGCATAACCTGTTCATGCCGATGTTCTTATCATTATAATGATATGACTGAACACAATGGATTCCAGATCACATAACTGATGACTCTTCTATGACGTTTATGACTTTTACAGCTAGTTTTAGCTTTAGTCCAATTATGTATTTCTGAAAATGTCTTGCAGTCAATATATAAAGATAGATAGATAGACTGATATAGATATATCAATATACACAGATGTGCACCCATACTTATACTGGGCAATGAATCATAGCTCTCATTTTATGCATAAGCATTATTTTGAAATCCATAATAGAGATTGGCTAGTTATAAAGAGGGTCAATCCATTTTCTTGTTTTGGGCTGTCACAGAAAACGAAGTTATTATTTTGTACCTATAGGTAAGACACTATAAGGCATGAAGAGATAAGCGTAAGCAGGGACTCACAGTACAATTATGTGACTCGTAAACAGTTGGACTATGCTGCAAGAGCTGATTAGAGAAATATGATTTATGGAGAGTTTTCCAGGCCCTGTTAACTTCAGTAATGGGGAGCTAGAATGGAACTAAGTATACAGTAGGAGCTAATTTAATGTGTTTGCTCATTGCACAAAATTATACAATGTCCATCATGTCATTGAGGAAGATTTTAACTGCGAGGTGAAAGTTATGATGGACTTACCTTCACTGTTGATGCAAGTCACATTCTGGACTGCAGTCCCAGGGCCACAGGAGCCTTTAGTGGGAATGCATCTTCCCTGTGGTTGGACCTGCCACAGAAAGCAAGCAGGATCCTCACAGGGAATGGACTCCACCAGATGAGGGCAGGTGTCTGGATGCCTGCTGGACTCCCACATTACCACTCTTCTCCTGTGTCTGAACCCTTTAACAGAAGAAATGAGAAGTCAACAGAGAACGTTGTTAGGCAAATCATTTAAATTATTGTACAAATAAATAAGCACTTCCAATTGAGATATTTGCTGTAATTTCAGAAACGCTGGAACGAAGAATAGTGAGATTTTTAAAGCCATTATCAATCCAGGAAAAAAAAGCATCTGAACAAATATTCTTAAAATTCAATGTCCACCTCTGGTAGCTACCTCAGTCCTGTGCTGTTTGGAAGCTCGACAAATAACTGTAATTAATGAAAGAATATTACATATCCCATCACTTCCACATTCCACTTTCCCAGGCAGTTTGGGGAGTCAAACTGATGACCAACCAGTTCAAAAGACAGGTTCTTTAGCCTCCTGTCTCCTGTCAGTCTTATTTGCCCTCTAAACATTATGTTCATATCAGTTCTGTGCATGACACCTTGGACTAACCATCTTCTTCTCTTACATTTCTTATAAAATTATTTAGTGTATGAGATATTGTGATAGAAGGACAAATTACCATATATACTCGAGTATAAGCCAAGTTTTTATTTCCAAATTTCACAAAGCAAACTGGGAGGCTGGCTTATACATGAGAAATTCAAATTTGATCCCAGAGAACGGAATTTCCAGGGGTGGAAATGCTACCCACTACCACTACCCATGGAAAATAGTTTAAAACATACTTTAGAATGATATATTTCCTGACAAAACATCTTATCCAGCACATTTTGCAGTGGCCAGTAAGTGCTCTTGTGATTGGTTAGTTACGGTAATCAGTTGCTGAAATAAATATTATGTTCACCGGTACCGGTGTTAGAGCCATTTCTTGATTAATTATCAAATGTTTAAAATATTTAATTTGGGAAAAGTGAAATCAAATAAGTTATTATTTTTGTGTCAGGAAGAGAAGCCTCGTTAAAGCAGTGAAGTTTTAAAATAGCCGCCACAACCGGTACATGGATTATTTTCAGAAAATCAGAGGAATACTATGACAATACCCAGAAAAACAGGTAATTTGCTAAACAAATAAATTGATGTAACAACATCGGGGGTCAGCTTTCTTTAAAAATCTAAATTAGCAGGTCAAAATCAGGGGGACAGCTGATACACGAGATTGGTTTATAGTTGAGTTTACACAGTAACACGCTATGTAACAGCAAAGAAACAATGCTTAAACCAATCTATCGTCATCCCTCCAGAGTTTCCTCCATCCCTGCGTGAGGAGAGAAAAGTCGGAGATAATGAGCAAAATGGCACAGGGAAGAATGTGAGAAAGTATAGGTGACTGGGGTGAAGCTACAGTACTTGTCAAGATTTTTACAGTGGAACTGCCTCTCCAATTACTGAGTTTCACTGAGTCTTTCACTGCTACTGCTGTTTTTGCTACAAAACTGGGGCCAACCTGCGAAGGTCTCCTGGCTCTTACACCTACAGCTGATCATTTCTGTTTTCCCAGATAGAATGAAATACTCACCTTAACATCTCCTTAGCTCATATAGTGTTAAATATTATCTTTATTAACAGTAACAAAGCCAACATGGTGTTAAAGGAATTAATGTTAGATTTTTGTGAAATATACGAGCATGTTACAAAGCATGCTCAAAGTCTAATAAAGCAGAAAACTTGAAGGCCATGGAAAGGGCAGTATTAAGTAACATTCACACTACGGCATTCATAAAATGCATTATGGAAATGAAATGCATATAGCAGGTATCAAAGAAAACTGCACTCACAAAAGAATCTCGCACAATCCCAAAGATTGAGCATTCAAACTCATCAGATGGTAAGATGTGAATCAAAAAACATCCTCTGAACAGACCTAAGTACAAAAATCATTATATTGTAGCACTGTGATGATAAAAAGCAAAAAGCATTGATGGCAAAGATCACAAAAGCTCTGCAGTCTGGAGTAGAAAGGAAACAATCACAGAAAAGTTTCAATTGTACATAACTGCGTAGGTTACAGTGATGGATGTGACTTTGTGTAGTTTTCTTGTTCACTTTTTATTCCTAAGATTTTTTTTTTGTTGTTGCCATTTCATCTTTATTACACAGCTTGATAATGTAATGAAATGAAACATGGGGTCAAAAGAGAAAGACGTGATGACTTTCAAATTAGTCAGATCTGTTTATTGTTTACTGTTACAATACGCGAGGTTCTGTCTTTTAATCAGGTATCTTGGTCACTGTGGTTTGCAAACTACATAACTGATCAGCAACAGGGAGGCAAAAATTACAAGATTGTTTTCACCAGGAAAAATCCCCACTGGGTCTGTCTGGTCTCTAAACTCTGCTTAGTTTCTCACTGACTTTTTACAATATACTATCTGCTTAATTTCCCCTAACATACCTGCGTGTGTTGGTGGTGCAATGAGTTTGTACATTCATATACAGTATATCTGAACAGTTTCTATATATCCTCCAGTGTTTCCCACAGGTTGAAAATTTACTTGTGGAGGTTAGGGTTAGAGCTAGGGCAGACACGCCATGTATCCAAGCCCCCCCCCCCCNCCCCCCCCAACATGATCCTATTCTATTTTTCCAAATAGAAATATACATCTAACTATAAATCCAGAAATCTCTGTCCGTCCGTCTGTCTCTGCTGTGGCACCAATATCTCTCGAACCTGGCACCGTATGAAGTTGAAATTTAGCAGGTGTAATGCTCAGGTTCAGCAGGTATAATGCATTGTCGTGTGCAAAGTTGTTTGGAAGAGCGGTTCTCAAATTGAGCTGTGCCAGTAAAAAGTAGTCCGTGCGGCAGGTTATGCTCCGGGCGTGGCAGGTGCTCCGCTCCATGGGCACTAATGGCAGGCTGTGGCACACACCATAAAGTCTGGCCCGGTCCAAACAGGCAATGTTTTGAATGGGCACTGCACTAGTATACAAAAATAGAAATATACATGTTGCGGTTCATCTTCTCGCTGTGTGTGTGCATGTCAGTGTGTGTGTGACAACAATGTTGCAGTTGTATTTTGTTTTTTAAGGCTGGGTCTACCTTCCCAACATTTGGATTTTATCTCAAGATCTACCTGGGCAGGCCCCCCAAGTAGAGCCTATGTATGGGAAACACTGTATCGTCTGTATTCAAAACTTTCTGTCTGTAAACACATTGTCAGATGACATGTTATGCTTTCGATAGAAAAACAATAACAAAGGCAGCAATAATGAAAAGGGGTTGTAATATGCCTTTATGCCACAGGAAATGCTCTAAATATAGTATAAATATGCAGTTAGCAAATCATCCAACACCTTTAACAATGCTTTCATAAAATCATTATTAAGCCAATTACCTAATTGATTGTCTAACTGGGTCTCACTGTAATTACCATTTCTTAAACTAAGGCATTGATTCTTTCGAAGCTGTATTTTCCATATTTATTTCTTCATTAAAATCACTATAGAGTGCACACCTCATGGTCTAATCTACAGTGTAGCCTAACCATCACTGAGATCTTCCAATTCCTTGATTACACAGTGAATCAGCAATGTTTAGCAGGATTTATATCAATGACAAGTTTTGTTTTGTAAAAATTTTTTTTACAGGATTGGGCAATTTTCCATGTGCCCAATTCATTATGTTTTATGGTCAGTACAACCAAGCTCTCTTTTGTAACCCATATTTTACCACACATTCTATCACTCAGCAGAAAGATCCCACACTCTCTCCTCACACAGGCTGAGCTGTCTGACCACAGCATGCCTGCTATACAAATTACATCCACTAGTCATCTCATGGTGGGAGCCAGCAGTTCATGAGCCTGATCCCAAAGGTGTTTCTGAAGAGACTGTAGATTGATCACAGCACCACCCCACTCACTGCTGTTCACATCCAAATCACGAACAACAATTCCCCGTGTCCCCATGGATAATAACTGAGGGTGTTTTCATACCTAGTTTATTCTGAGTGTTTGTTTCGGACTCTGGAGCATTTCTCCCTTACATTCGTTTCCTTTGAGCACATGTGAACACAGCAGTCAAACTCGGGTCCACACCAAGACCATCTCCTCTAGGTGTTTCAATTGCTATATATAACCAAAGGTGTAGTTTAACTGCAGTAAAGTTTGTTTTACGTTTGACAAGCATCTAATGTAAAATAATCGTTGCTGCCGTTGTAGATAAGCATTAACCACAGTTACAACGGTTCTAGATCAATCAACAGATCAATAGTAACATCAATAAAAATGTTTCCATCACAATCAAACTTCTCGATTGGAGCTGGCCGGTTGTTCTGATGCAGACCCAAATTCTGCCGATGTGTCCACAAATGCCAAATGAACCAATTAATTGTTTTACCCAAAACAAACACTCAAAACCGGCTAGGTGTGAAAACGCCCTAACTCTACTGATTGCACTAATACATTCTTTCATTCACTTTCCCAAGCCTCAAAATATGATAAGGCATGACAAGTTGAACAAAACACAAAAGGAACAAAGTTACTGTGAGGTGGTTTAAATGTGTAATTTGCTAGTGTGACACAAACATCCTGGCTGGTTGGTTCCTTTGAACACTGAGATCCCGTGTGGCTTTGGGATCACAGTTTACTGTTGGTTCAGAAACATCCAATAAAAAAAAGAAATAAAACCTCGACAGCTCAGGAATCACAGATGAAAATGTGGATCATAAGAAAGCCCTGATCTTTAATAATGCTTTGCAGAGGACAGAGATCACTGTACGCAATTTTCTAACAGTTCTTTTTTGTGGAATGTTGGTGGTGGGTCTTTAAAAAAAACTATAAAAGGACAGTTTGCCACAAGAGAGCTTGGTACAAAAGAGCATTTGCTGTGTTTTCCACTCCTTGAAATAGATTAATGACATGTCTGGGAGAGGAGCTGGCTCATCCCATTGAGATCCAGCATTGGAGTGTGTGGTCACTGACCTGAACAATCCACACTTCAGTCGCTCCCCGGGGTGCTTTCATGCACATTTACTCACAGCAGGGACGAGGTCATGCTGCCCTTTTAGCACAGCAACTACACACTAACAGCTACGCCACTGCAAGCAAACACACGACACATACACACCGTACACACAAACACACAGCCTCTCTTAAGCAGTCAGATATGACACATTCACTTGTGGAAAAAGACAAGAGGCTTCAGACAGCACTGAACACTTGAGTGCACACACATATGTACACACACACACGACACACAGCTGGTATAGTACACATAAACACAGACAGGAAGCATTTTATCTGCTGACATCTTTCACCCTCCTGGGGACTGCGAGCTGGACTACAGGTGTGCTGTCTTTCATCAGCTGTGGTTTATGTGTGTACTGCCTTCTTTCAGAGCATGTTTTCCCTCAGCCAGCCTCTTATCCACAAACTATTTACAATTCTTACACATACCGCCTGTCTCCACAGCTCTGACAACATCACTCCCTTACACTGTCATTCTCTCTTTTTGTATATCTCTCTTGCTCTTTCTCTCTGCCTCTATCGGCCTCAATATCTGCCTCTCCTTCACTTTAAATTTTGCCAAATCAGTGTACTAATAATTGTTGACAAATTGAACAAGGTGCAACACAAAATAGAAAAGGTGTACTTCTCAATAAAGAGAGCTTTCAGAACCTCCGTTGACTTTTTGAGGTTCTAGGTTCTTGTGGGGACTTTCGCCTTGCATTAAAATGCATGTCTGGATTGTAGGATTGTAATTGGATCTCAGTTGGCAGGGGTTAAACCATTAAAGCCTGTGTTTCCTTCTAGAATTTCATCCATTTTGTTTCTTAATTAGAGCAAGCAGGAAGACAAGTGGTGTGATGTTTTTAACTTGTGGGTGGATTTTATCTCACTCGTGTCTCAGGTGTATGGATTGCATTTACAGTACACCTGGCTAGCTGTGACTGAGATCTGATCACAATGAGTTCTCTGCACATTTATATCTTGTGTAAACATGTATTTTTCTTTATCTCCATAACATATCTGGGTACAGATTGCATTTTAATTCAAGGATGTAAATGAGGCCTTTTTCTATGCTGGTTGTGTATTTAGTCCCAATTTACAGTATAGTCAGTTCTCCAATTCACCTTCATAATCTCACCAGGCATTTTTTGCATTCCTATACAATATGACATAGTAGTCAGCATCTATAATAGCATGTCAACATGACACTTTCAAAAGTGGTGGTTCTGCAAATCTTTTAAGACTTTAACTCTGATTTTTTTCTTTTTTTCATGAATGCTGCCCTCAGGGTCTGATTTTTCTGCTGGANACTTTAACTCTGATTTTTTTCTTTTTTTCATGAATGCTGCCCTCAGGGTCTGATTTTTCTGCTGGATTTGCTCCAAGAGTTTTTAAATGTTCTTTTGTTGCTTTGTCTTTGTTGTTTATTTATTTCTTTTTCCTGATTTTATTTTTCTGGCTGTCTTATGAATTAGGCGGTGACATGTTTGTTTCTGGTGAACTGCCCTATATAAGACCCCTGAGGGTTTTTCGCAGCTCACCTTCACATTTCTCTTCTTTTTTTTCTGTTTTATGCATTCTTGTATTTTTTTGTGTGTGTTATATGTGAAAACAAAATAAAGTAAAGCCATATTAAACACAATGAAAGCCATGTGAGCATGCACACTATACCCCCCCATTGTACTGTCTGTACAATGGGGGGGTATAGTACTGTACTAATGTACTGTATATGTATTTCAGTTGACCATACCTTTCCTCCCCTGTGGTTCTTCACAGTTGTCATGCAGGCAGGCCCCCCATGCTGACCAGTGTGAGAGCAGGCAGTGGTGCTGGCAGTGTATGGAGCAGCGCTGAGCGGCAGAGGGAGGCTCTTCACCAGCACACAGCTTTGCACTTACAGGCCTGAACACTGAACAAACACAGATGAGGATAAACAGGGCTTAAGTCAGGCTCGAGAACATACAGGCAGCAATTAAGGTGTGTGTGTATATGTAGCTAGTGTTGTGTAATATTTTTCGAATCCACACAGAAGAGAAAGAAGGTGGAGCATGAGAATACTGATTAATACAGGTGTTGTTAAAAGTATATTTAATATATAGGCTTCTAGTTTTGGATGCTGTGAACATTTTTTGTGGTGAAAAGCAGATTAGGTTTAGTTTATTGTGGAGGATTGTGGCGAGAATGGAAAGAACAGAAGGCAAATTGCTCATCTATGCTCATGTCTGGCACAGAAGAATATTTAATGGAGGGCAGTGGTGAGCTCAGGGAGTAAACAGAAGCTGAGTGGGGAGATATTAAGTTGAGAAACAGCATAACCGATTCACTGCTGAGTATGGCTGGCATCATTTAGAGATCACAGGGAGCTCACCCACCTGTAATATGCCCTGACATTCCTCTCACACAGAATGAGAGTTTGTCCACAACAGGAGGTTTATTCAATCTAATATTCCATTTTGATGCACCTCTGCACATCATTAGTTCACAAATTTAAATTTAAATGAGAGCCCATAGAGAAATTTACTAACTGTGCATTTTTGTCTTCTTATTGAACATAATTTATTTGGCATTTGATTTCCTTTATAAAAAATGAGATGCTAGCTTAATAAAGAGTGTAATATAGTTTTTTTCTTCTTTGTTTCCTAAATTGTGATTTCTTGCATTTGACAACTGATTTAAAGTAACAGACATCAAAGGGGAGCAAATTGTTTCTTATATTACCAGACCGAGACGTTGCCTGTATTGCAGACTTGTAACACCATCTATTTAAATTAGTTAAAGCTGTGCAGGTCATGTCAAGGTAAACATTACAGCTGACATTTATCGATCTTTGTTCTACAATCCATTGCTTCAAAGAGCTATCTTCATTGATATTCTACACCCAGCCAAAGATTTTACCATCCAAATACACCTCTGATCCTTTGGCATTTCTCTGAACCCATTTGAGGAGAAAAGCAACTTTATGCAAAACATCAAATCAGGAAAAACATTTCAGCTATGAAATGAAGCCACTCTAGACTCATAAAGGGTGTACTATTAAAAAAAAAGATGGATTGAGATTTAATACAGTGGCAGAATTACATAAATGGTATGTTTGACATGACATAAAAAAGCATGATTTGTAAAGAAAAATGTTACATTCTACAGTTGAAAGCCATTAAAAACTACCCAATGTGTTTAATTAAGAGATCATTGAATTGTTTGCAAGTTCCCCTCATTTATTTTTGTAGTTTTAGGCTTTATTTTCATCTTTGGGCAATATTTTGTAAGCCTCAACAGATTAATTTTGCTTAAAGGAAATTTGTAACAGGTTTACTTTTTAGCACAGACGTGAGTTCAAGAACACTCATTCAGTGCAGTGACACTGATTTCTGACACATACCAACTATTGCACGTTGGTATGACTGTTAACATTTTTTAGGTTTAAACTGCTCAGAATGAAATAGCTCAGACAAAAAACTGAATGATGCAGATGGTGACTCAGGGTTCTTCTTCTGCTGATGATGAATTTCATCCTGCTACTCTCTGAGTGAGACAATTCAGCAGTGACTCAGCCAACGTTTTCTATTCTAACTTCACAAAATCTGTTAGGAAGAATCCTCTGCTGCAAAGAAAGAGGCACATTTTAAGATTCTGAATGCATCAACAGCAGTTTGCTTTGAATATGAAGCAGTCTGGATACCCAGAGCAGTGAGCAAAGGCGCCATGGCTCAAGAGAGCCTACTACAAAACTCAAACTTCATCTACAGGAAAGATTTAAATACATGGCAAATTGCTTAGAATGCAGAGCACACTTCAAAACATTGACCACACTTCATTTTTAGCAAAAAATATATCTTTTAGCTCTAATGAAATGTTTTATCTCAAATCAATTTCCCTGCTCTTTGCAAGGTGCAAAGAGCAGGGAAAAAACATAAATGCCGGCAAAAAAACAATTCCGATAAAACAAAGAAAAGAATGAAAGGAAAAAGAAAGATTTTAACTAATTTATTCAGATGAGGTTCTCATCATTTCAAATTTATCCAACAAAACAGTTCCAAACCAATTCATTTTTTGTTTGCATCCCCAAAGAGCTATATATACTGTAAATCCTCCATATTAAAAATATTTTATTTTGCATATTATTGGGAATAAATATTTTATTAACTGTACAATCTAATGCAATGAACTCTACACCTGGTATTATGGTAAATTTTGAGACTGTAATTAATGGTGGTTTGATGTTGACTGTAACAATTCAAATGTTTTGTCCATTTCCATGAAAGGGTCAGAGTGTCATATCTCAATCAATCTTCATCAATCCTTCATATCAGCCTTTTGTAAATTATTGAGCAAATAAGATGGTGATTATTGAACAAAACAATGTCTGACATGCCCTCAGACTGACACCAAATTGAAAACCATCACAAAAAAAAAAGAAGAAAAAAAGAGACCTATACTTTCTGAAAATATAACCTCAAATTCAAAGTGGCTCTTGCAATGGAACTTTCTGTAACCTCAAAAAAAAAAAAAAAAAAAAAAAAAAATCCTGACAAATATAAACTGTTATTTATAACACAAGCAGTCGTTGGAATTACCATATATACTCAACTATAAGCCGATCTCGACTATAAGCTGACCCCCGATTTTGACCTGCAAATTTAGCTTTTTACAGAANTAAGCCGATCTCGACTATAAGCTGACCCCCGATTTTGACCTGCAAATTTAGCTTTTTACAGAAACCTGTATATAAGCCGACCCCCCAAGGTTGCTCCATCAATTTATTTGTTTAGCAAATTACCTTTGTTTTCTGGGTATCGTCATAGAATTCCTGTGATTTTCTGAAAATAATCCACATACCGGTACCGGTAAACAGCTGATTACATAACTAACATTAGCTGACATTAAGTTTTCCGGACTCCTCTTCCTCTTCTGACTCACCAAAAAGTTCAATGATGCAGTGACGAAGGCAAGGAAAGCTTTACAAATGAGCTTTAATTATCATGCTTTAATTATATTATTTAGCATATTTAGCTGTGTAATTATGGTGAGTTTTTTTTTTTTTTTTAAGAATCTCACCCGTTACGTGTTTTCAGTAATTATCCTGTACCTGAGTCGATGCGGGTCTGTCTATGTGCTGGACATTCCTCGATAAGGAGTTTTGGAATTTTCTCAGCTGACCTCCTGATGTTGTTCCATCAATTTATTAGTTTAGCAAATTACCTGTTTTCCTGAGTATTGTCAGTATTCCTCTGATTTTCTGAAAATAATCCATGTACGGGTTGTGGATGTTTTAAAACTTCACCGCTTTAACAGGGCTTCTCTTCCTGACGCACACCAGAATAATAACATCATGCTCTTTTTCTTTTCGTGGATTATTTATTTTCAAAATCAAAACAAAACATGATGAGGTGAGGTAAATAACTATACCGCTGTCCCGTTCTTCCAGCTCAGCGTCTATAGATCCTCTGTGACGGAGCCGGTAGGTATCATAGCGGATCACAGCCGGATCACGGAGCCGGCTATGATCAATCAGTATATTAAAACATCATAACTTATTTGATTTCACTTTTCCCAAATTAAATATTTTAAACATTTGATAATTAACGAAGAAATAGCTCTAACACTGGTACCGGTAAACATGATATTTATTTCAGCAGCTGATTACGTTAGTGCTTACTGGCCTCACAAAATGTGCTTAATAAGATGTTTTGTCAGGAAAATATCTCATTATAATGTATGATTTAAAATATTTTCCATGGGTAGTGGTAATTGGTAGTATTTCCATGCCTGGAAATTTTGATCTGATTTGAATTANATTTTCCATGGGTAGTGGTAATTGGTAGTATTTCCATGCCTGGAAATTTTGATCTGATTTGAATTACTCGACTATAAGCCGACTCCCGATTTGCGTTGTGAAATTTGGTTTAAAAAACTCGGCTTAGTCGAGTATATACAGTACTTATCACTATATCAGGTAACTGCAACACCTGTTCTTATTAACAGAAACAATGAAATCCAAGCTACCAGACAGTGATAAAATGAAAACTAAAGAAAGCTTTCAAATGTGTGTAATCGTAAAAGTTAAGTTTGCATTTTGACCTCTTAACCTTCTGTAACACTTAACATTTTGCTAAACTACACAGAATAAATGTTATTTTAGAAATGTTTGGCTGTTCAACTGTTGTTTTCTTAGAAATGAATATTCTCTGTTTTAACTACCGTCTTTGCTCCTGTCTTCAGATATGGAGAATCTCACTCTTAATAGGTCAGGTAAAGATACTGTAAGACTGTACCACTTTGAGGAGGGGACTCTCATTTCATCTCAGCTGTGGATACAGTTCCATTTGTGAGCAAACCACTCATCATCCCAGCCTCCCACTATGACACGATAATGTTGTTTAGCCCACAGTAATCGGCCCTAAACCTCAATGGCCTACTGGGATTTCCTCCAGTCCTCCTGATTACCTCTCAGCCATCCTTTCTTCAGCTCCAGCGTGAGCACAGATTAAAGGCAGTTATTTAAACAATATGTAGCAGGATTTTACAAGTGTGACAGACTTGCAAAATTTCTTGGAAATAGAGAAAAAGTGGACAAATTTTTAAACCCAAAGCACCTTTGTTGGCTTAGATTACTGCATGATTTCACATTCCATGTTTGCTCACTTGCAACACAGTACATTAGGATTTGGTATAACCTATTATTGTTTTGTGTGTGTTTGTTTTTTTAATCAAACTGTAATATAACACAAAAACTTCACACCAAATACATATTCACACCAAAAATTCAGTAACTTTGTGGTCCCCGAAATAAAAAACATTCCATATTTACTCCTTGTTTAAATTGAGGTCTTTAGCATTTAGGGGAATCATTCTTGTTCAATTCCTTAGCTAACGTGGAAGACTATAGAAGTTTTTCACCTTTATCACAATGTCATGTGACCATACTGATAGTCAAAGTTCCTTGTTTCATCAGTAGTCACAAAGCTGCTGCTGTGAGATTTATGGCTTCTGTCCCTTATTTTATTCATTGTGAGACCAACACAGTGTCAGGAGAAATTGCTCAGGAACAGGAAGGTTAGCAAGTACAGGAAGGTCATCGAGTGTGTTGTATTTTATAACAGGAAAACTAGTTTAGCTACTTTCCAGCCTTGGTTGTGTCTTTCAGGCTGACGCTGTTGTTGAACACAGTTTTTCTATGAAATTCAGCATTAACCCATTTAGAACAAACCACAACTGTAGCTTCCTTTGCTTATTACATACTGTACATTAAAAGTCAACACTGAGTGCCATCTGCTTTGCACTAAATGCTAACTAACAGCTACCATGCAAACCATGTGGCTAAAGGGTAGTTATTAAACCCTATCGAGCTTGACCGGTATATTAAAACAGCCGTGTGTAGTTAATTAGGCTTTCCGCTGTTTACCTCAGGATTTCTCTTTTTAGTTTCACCAGTTTATTTTTTTCAGTTAGATGTTCATACATGGGTGCCAAGCCACAAAGAGACTCCTGGAGTGATGTCTGGTCCACCTTGTTACAATAACAAGCCCTACTAACATTATTTGATTGTTCACACACAAAAGTCACAAAGATTTGGTTTCTTCTCACATACTCTTTCTTCTTTCTTCCTCTGACACTGTGGAGATTTATGAACATCCCGTGATTTAGATGGCTACAAATCGCAGTGTAGAGAAGAGGCAAGCTAGTGCTCGCCTACATAAAGACACCACATCTGTGACGTCATGTGAAAGACCTCTACAGAGTTTGAATGAGATAATGACCCTTGTTATCTATTTGCACTTTACACAAATATGGTTAAATTACAGCAACAATGTTTCAGAATTTTTTTAACATGCAACAGACATGACATAAAATATATTTATTATGTGTCCCTTGAGTCACTATTCTTTCAGAGAGACTCGGGTTAAATGTGATGATGGATTGTTCTCTTACCCTCCTTCCTGTGATGTGGTGCTGAGTCATCCGGGATTTGAACACAATAGGTCTCCCTGGTCTGGATCCCACCGCCACACAAAATACTGATGTTAGCCAGCCGCCGGTCCTGCTGGCTCAGTAGGGGAGCGATGCGACATTCCCCCCAATCGGTGGTCCTCCAAACATACCTACACATGCACAAACAATGTTTTTACTTAATCAAGCAAATGACTCACTGGATTGATAACTGCACATAGAAGTATAAATGCTGAATAAAGTACTGATTGCTATTTTTTGCCATTATAAGCAGCACTGTTTAGTAAAAATAATTTGTTACAGTACTTAAGTATTTTAATGAGCATCTGTACTTGGGTATTTATATTTTTGTGAATTTTTTTTTTTCATGAACTTGTTTAGTTTTTTCAGTAAAAGTTTACTCTTTCAAAACTACATTCTAGAAAAGGTAACAGATGTTGTGACTTCTCCATATCCAGAGAGAGTAGACTAGTGTAAGTATGGTATATTGTGACTGGCTGCACTAATTGCATGTTAGTGGTGTAAAACATATCGACAGGTGCGTAACGTTATCCTTTGCTCTCACCGCGGCAGATGACAGCATGAATCAGATGATCAATTCATTCATGTACTGTATTTTTTTTACTTGATGGTACTTGTTGCAGAGACGGTGTAAGTTATGTGTCACATTTAATAAGTTGGTTAAATGTTGCCAGTTAAGTCTATAGTTTGATGTTTATCTGATTGTTAATGCTAAGTGTGTTTGTTTGATGATATTATTGGAATATGTGTCTGTTAAGTGGCTAAATTAATTTGTATTCGGGTAGTTAGTTAGCCCATGAGTGCGTGTTTGTTGATGCTGATTGGAGTGAACAGGAATTACTTAAATCCAATTTTAAGTGAGGAATTTTAAGTGAAATTCTGAGTTCTATCAAGTGAATTTTAAACCAGGGTTGAGCTTTGCAATCTGCATAAAACAAATGTCAACAAGGCCATTTTTACTTTTACTTTCAATAATTCAATACATTTTTTAGCAAAATAACACATTTGATACTTAAGTAAAATTAACAACAGATCTTTAATTACTTTTAAAACTTCTGAGTTTACAGTTTGAGCGTGAAAAGTTAGACACAACGGAGGTACACAGTCAGCTCATGGAAAGAGTTCAGCTATCTTCAATAACAAAAATATTATTTGTGAATAATGTGACACAATAACAGAATTTTTATAGATGGAAATTGTTTTGATTGACTTTTCCCTTTCACAGTCACTTGAACTTTTCAGTTGCAGAAATTAACAGTCATTTGGCACAACACCAGGAAGTACCACTGGTTGCACACATACCACAGATTGAGAACCAATATCTGAGCATGTATGAAAGCATATCTCAGTTGAGTGTTTTTACAAAGTAAAAATGAATTGAAATCCATTCCAAAATGAACAACTTAACTTAAAAGTATTTAATAAGAATAAAGTAGCAGCGCATACACATTACAGCCAAGTTGTTAAAGAAGAAACATAAAGCAAAAGACAAATGAGCCAAAGCAGTCACTGGCAAGAGGCTCTCTCGAAGGATGTCAGAAGGAGGGAGAAATGATTATCTTCGTTTAAAAACTTCTAAACAACTGTTTGGTTTTGCAGATGAAAAATGCAGTGATGCAGAAAGCAATAATATTCATGGAATTTAACAGAACAACAGCCTGTAGTAATCTATCAAATACTTAATTTCTGTAATGAGTTTTCCCTAATCATGTAAATCCTCTGCTCTGAGGCACTCCATGTAGCTTTAGAAAATAAAACCAAATCTAGCAGCAGGGAAAAAAACCCTCTATTGACTACTTTGTTTACTGCATGTAATACCAGACAAACTCTATCTTAAACACCCCTGAAAGAATCAGGTTCAATAAAACACAGCTTCTCAAGCATGCCATGTCCATGAGGGTTACGCCTGAGGATTCACACAATTATTTTTTAGGAGCAGGAAGATAACAGAAGAAAAGTTAATATGTATATATGCAAAAATGCAAAAAAGGTGAAATGATGAAGAAATAACACAGCCTTGAGGAATTATCTCATAATTATTCAGGTGAAATAGCTCAGATAAGCAAAATTAAAAATCATCAGTTGGCTTTATAGTTTGACATTCTGCTTCAGGGGTTACATGTGAACAGTCCCTTTGTTCTAAAGCTTGTGAGCTGAAAATGAGATGAGAGCCACCATGACTGAGCACTACCTGGGGCAGTTTGGAAGTAAATCTCCTATAATGTTGCAGGCTTCTTTTTCCTCAAGGGCAGGGCATCCTTTCCCTCCACCACTGGGGATCTGTGTAGTCATCCGTGTCCGGAGGCGGTAACCAGGAGACAGGTCAGCAGACTGGCAGGTTTTAGAGCACGGACTCCACGATGACCAATCAGATGTCTCACAGTCTTTGGGCATCACGCAGGCCTGGAAGGTCAAGGCGGTGTTGTCTTGGATACAGAGACTGCAGGTGAGAAGGTAAAAAAAAAAAAAAGTTCAAGTGACTGTGAAAGGAAAACAACATGGTACAAATGTCAGAAAAACAAAAAAACAAACATAACATGTTGGTAATCCCATCACAGTTTGAGAAGAAAAGTTTCTATACAAAGAACAGTGCAGAATTATGACAAAGAGGTAAAACAGCGATAAAATCAGCATATTAAATGTCAAAAATAGTAGCACCTGTGTGGAGAACCTGCTGGTGGATATCTTGTCTTCCTAATGTACAAATGACCTTTTCAAGTTCTTGTACAAGACCATAATATCCAGAATTATTATACATTATAATAAAAAGTCTCAGTTCAGGCATAAATTACAAAGAATTCCTATGCTTATATAGAAATATGAATAACAGCATTTGTGACGTAATTAAAGTTTCCTTTATTTAATCTGGCCAATTTAATTACTTAGGTGTATTGTACTGTGAATGCAATACTCATTTTATAATTTTACTTCATAATTAGTCTGTAATTGGAAAAACAGAATGAAGCAGAACTCAGGTGGGAAATAAATATTCAAACCCCCAACCACACATATTGGTAAATACTATGTTAATCAGGCACAGTAAATGATATCCTCACAGTGATGCCGGGAGAAAACCTGCTTTGTTGTGGATAATATGCTGATATTGATCATCACAAGTTCAACTCTTAAACCCCTGATGCTAAATGAGATGAGACAAACCAAATCAAAACAGACCTGATACTAAATTCATCAATGTACTTGAAGTTAAATGTATACTTCACAGGATGTCTTTTTAACGACGCATGATCAGGCATTTATAATGCACTGATCATAATGACAAATTTGAAGGATCAAACAATAAAACTGCTTTCATTTCGCTGCAGTTGGACATTATTATCAGTGTGGTTCTGATAGAATGCTTTCTGTCCTTTGCTTTATATCAAACCACTTCTAGTATTATTTTACATTAACTCATATAAGCTGAAGTTTAGTGAATATATTGCAATGATTTTGTCTGATTTTCTCTCTTTTAAACAGCAAAAGCACAAGATGAAATGTGCACATATGCAAGTGTACTTGTTTTTGTGTGTGTGTGTGTGTGTGTGTGTGTGTGTGCATGTGTGTTATACAGTAAAATATTTTAATTACATCCAAATACCAGGATTTATTCAAACAGAAGGATGAGGAGCAGCATTTTTTATTTACCACCTTACTGATGCAAAATCTTACAAAAGTGCTCTTAAAACATCTTCTGTAATTCTACCTGAAAATTCACCCAGCTCAAATAATTACTGTTTTTCTTTTACTTAACACACCTTCAAATTATCAACAAAATGACCCACTGATTCCTCTGCATGCAGCTGCAGAGTACATTTTACCTGACACTTCATATGCTCCATCAGTGGAAAAAAGAGATTTATGTAAGACAAATGTAATTATCTGTGTAGGTCTGAACTCCAAACTGCAAGTCAATTCCACGTACAGTACACAATCACCTCACTCTGATGTGAATCAGGGACTTAAACCTTTAACTATATTTTTGGTACTATTAATGGATCAAATGACTATGATGTGAAAGAGCTGTTTATAGTGATAAACCCACGGAGAATATCAGAGATGTGGCTTTACTCATCTTTTTGCCAATTGTTTTGGTACAGTATTCAATATTATTATCTTTCAACAATCCTACCAACTTCCCATATAAGACTGTAGGTTTCCAAAAAAAAAAAAAAAAAAAACAAGCTCTCATGTTGAATGTTCATTACCTGTCCAGCATGAAATTACTGGAAAATCAAGTAAATGAGTGACTGGTATGGAAAGTTTAGCCTGTAGAAAGTTAAAGAAGCTGGTGGAGGCCAAAACAGAGCTAAAGCCTGATGAATATTGGACTTCCATTCATCAGGTGAGCAGAAACACAAATCCAGTGTGACGCCAGTGTTCTTCTAAGTCTGACGGATCACTAAATAGGTGATTGTTTGCTAATACTTTAGCCATAACAACTTGCTGAGGTATGAATGGCTGTGTGTATAAGTGTCTCTTTGCTGCCAAAAACTATTACTGTAGTTTTTAAGAAGTAGCCCCTTTTAACAGCATGTTGAACTCCTATGATTGATCTCACTTTATCTGTCTCAATAGCTGCAGCATGTATGCATCAGCTTACCTCAGCATAGCATTCCGGCCATCATTCCGTGTACAGCGCACTTGTCTAGTCTGATATCCCACCTCTAATTCCCACGACATAGAACTGTTGTGGGAATGAGCATGGTGGTGGTGGCGGGAATGAAGGTGAGAAGCTTGGGTATTCAACTTGACTGTGCCGTTGTCCTTGGAGTTGGTGCTGAAATCTACTGTGGTCCGACCACTTAACAGGACATCTTTGTGATGGGGTATGCGACACTCACTCCAGGCTCTGACTTTAAGGCTGTATTGGTACTCCCCGTCCCCAGAAGAGCAGGCTAAAGGGATAGAACAAGTCCTGGTCTCTGTCAAATTGGGGCAGTTTGCCCCTCCATACATGAGAGTAGCCAAGACATGTCGAGTCCGATGCTGCAGGCCAGTGCCACAGGTCTTGCTGCACACTGACCAGGCAGAGAAATCTGAAACCACACAGTCCTGAGGGCAGGGGATGAGGCATGCCTGCTCCGCAGCAGGTTTCTGAGAGAAGAACTCACATATCCTCGAGGTGACAATGGTGCGGTTTGAAGTGCGCACACACTGGACCTTGCGCCTCTGGATGCCATGCTGTGCAGTAATGCACTCAGACGTCCTCAGCTTGAGCTCATTAAAAAAGAAAGGAACAAGAACACAGCCCTCCCAGTCCAACACCTCCCACTCAAAGAGGTCCTGGTGCCAGTCACAGACCTTAAAGCAGTGGCGCTGGCTCTCAGGCTTGTCGCTGTGCTGGCAGTGGGAATGATGCGTGGTCCAGCCTTCCATGTGGACACACCATATTGTCCTGGTCTGAACCCCACCAGAGCCACACTGTTCTCCCATACACTGGCCCCACTGACCTGCAACCAAGACAAGACACAGGAAGAGAGCATTTTCATTAAAAATGGAACTTTAGAAAAAAAGTGATAATTTAACTTTAAGTTAGCTGGCAAGTTGAAATCAACCACTATCCAAGTCCATTCACTTGACCTTCATTATTACTTTATTCATGAACAGAGGAAGAAAGAAACACAAGTAATCAAGCCACTGGCAGACATCAATACAAAAAAATTAGTTGGTTTCTTGGTCACAGTGGACTCGATTTATTCCAGGTCCCAATTCCAAACTGATCAATATATTTTGTACAAAATGGGCAGCAGTGCTGCAGTCAGGAATTTGGATTTGTCGTTACCTTACTGAACTGCAAAATTAAGCTTTGTCAAAGTTTTTCATCTGGTTTAGGAGTGATATTATCTTAAACCAACAATTTCACCTTGTACAAAGCCAATTTTCCAACACTGAAAGCCTCTTGTCTGGAAACACTCCAGGAGGACAGATAAAAGGACAACTAAGACACCAGCCATCAAAGATATCCATTGATCTTTTATACAAAGGCTGTTTATTTCCTTCATGTATAACTTAAAGCAGCACAAAGACACGGATGACATTTTGCTATGATTTATTTCCCTGTACTCTGCTTACATTAATCCACAGCAGACTGTGACTTTGAGTTATGTTAATGTTCAATTGAGAATGTTGGCTGGATTCAATTAAAACACAACCTGGAAAAAGTAGCTGTCTTTAAAAGAAAGCACAGGATAATCTATTACTGGGTGGGGAAAAAAATGTAATATTGTTCAACTGGAAAATTCTGAAACCTGAAAAATGTGAGACTTAAATTTCATGTCAGAAATAAGTCAACTTTTAACTAATTTACAAATTACTAAGTATTCAAAAAATAACTGTAAATGCACCTGTAAATGATCCTCATTTACACAAAACTACTTTTGCAGTCAGTGAAACTGCAAAAATAATTAAAAACTAAATAATACTGTACAATTTTATATTCTATTAATTTTATGGTTTTAAAAATAAACATGTCCCATTACAAAGACTTTATTATCGTGTACTAATCCTACATGTTATTAATAACAAAAATAATATATTCCATAGGTAATTTGGGACAGTTGAGACAGTTGTAATACAATTTTATAAAATGCAAATATCCAAGATGTGGATATGGATTCATCAATCCATATCCACATTCTTTGATCACACTGGAGGATGGGGGGGAGGTGTCTGTGAGCATGTTTATGGCTTCACTTGAAGCTCCCACCCCTCAGGCATCACAAACTAAAGGTGCTATTTGCCTAAGGGGGAAAGACCTCTAGGCCAGGTCTAGTCACTCTATCATTATGCTGTACACCAGTATGTGTAGTTTGTTTTAAGTAAGACTTCAGCACCTGGGTGGATGCACTTAAATAAATGCTTCTGAGTTATCCAGGGGATATTTCTTTGCTTTATGCCCAGTCAGACACACTCAAAAAGAAGCCTCTGAGCTGATTCTGACATATCCTGCCTTGAATGAATTTGGTACGGCCCTAGTAGATACACGTAGAATAGATTACTTCCCTGAGCTATTAGGAAGTCATGCTGATTGCCTCAACCACTGAACTGATATCAGACTACACAATTTCATGACTATGAAGTCCCATATCTGCAGAATGAGGATTTTTAAACGACTGTAGTTACACCCTGGGTAATTTAGTTTAACTAGAAAAAAGTTATAATCAATGCCAAATTATTAATAAATCCGGAGTTCCAACCACTGAAAAGTCTAACAATCAGAACCAAATTTAACTACTGAAGTCATTGTTTATTCATGGAGTCAGATAATTGAGGCTAAAGTTAACTAACAGTTCAAATAGAAACTATATTAATAATTATAATAATAACATAATAATATTATTTATAAATGCCTGCAGTGAAAGCCTTTCGATCGTGACTCTGGTTTCCGTCACTGGGCAAGGCATGGGTGATGGGTGTGTGGTGCGGTTCATCAACACATTATACAGTTGGTGTCCCAGTTTCAATACACACTTCTTTACATAAATTAGAACCAGGAAAAGAAAAGGAAGTCAGTTTGCTGATATGATTTCGTAAAGTTGGCCACATTGACTTCTCATCCATAGTCATTTTATCACATGCTATGAAAAGAATAATGTTTCATTTCTTCTAATTAGACTTAAATTGATAAAATAATGAGATCCTACTGCTTCACAAATTGCTTTCAAATCACAACTCACTGAAACAATTACTTTTTTTTTTTTTTTTTTNTTTTTTTTTTTTTTTTATTGTTAACACTTTGTTCCCTGGCCAATAGTCAACATGACAATGCTGCTTTCAAAGTGTGCCTTTCTGCTTAAGGTGGCAATATTTCAAAGTGCTGACTTGTTTCAGAGTTCATCGGAGCAAATCACTGAGTTTATTCATCTCGACTTTTGCAATATTAATGGGGAGTTCTAGTGTAACACACATCATTATACAACTTGAAATCCAAAGATTTCATCACATGAAAAAAAGAAATACGTTCTTCTTTTACTATTGTTACACTGTACAACATTGCTGCCATTTGACTGATACTGATATCTGATACATCCTTGAATAACCATGAAAAGACCATCCACAATCGTTTGAGCAGCAGCTCTGAATGAGCTTGTAGAAGTTCAGTTCGAACATACAGTAGGATGTCCTTCCAGTTCTGTCAGCTCAGTGCACTGCGCTCTCACAAAGCTCTCCTATGATTGGCACTGACAGAGCTCTTTTATGGTCTCCACACATATTTTTAGCAGCAACACCATCTTTGCTCAGTGTTGATGCTTTCAAACTGTGCCAGGATATGTATGTGATTTATGGAGGTGTGATTGGGAGTGATTCCACTGACAGGGGAGCCAACTAACACAAGCACTAGTTCCTCTCCTAAGCTCTGAATAATCACTCTCTGTATCTGTCAGCATCAGCATCTGTCATCCCCTCAGCTTGGTCTCAGGAGGAACCAGCTGCCCACAGCTCCTTCAGTCCTGTCACACTCAGTCACCTTGTTTAGACCTTAGAGGGTCTGCTGTACCCGCAGGGCTCCTGCTATCTTTACTATTCCAATTACATTCTGATTAAAGAAAAAAAATAGATGGGAGGTTCTACAGAATTTAATACATTACTGTAGGAAAAGGGAACTGAAAAATTACTTTAAACACAATTACACTAAGTTGGTGTGGCATGACTGAACACGTTTCCTCTTTTTTAGTTTTCCATTAAGTTGGAAAAATCTAAGTAAAAGTTTTACAATAAAAACAAAAACAAGAGAAGCAATTTCCACTATAACCGGAAACCAGACAGGCAAAGACAAAGAGGAAAAGGAAGCAGAGCAGCACAAACAAATTGTCTCCTAAACAGTGAGCAGTGCTCTGTCCAGAGAAACCTGCACTCCACATCCTTTAATCTTTTGTTTCTCTGCTTCCTCTAATTACTTTTAATGAAAACATCACAGAAGAGTGAAGTCAGTAAGTATCTTGTGGGAATTCTGTTTGCTGAAGTTCAGATTTTTCAAGCTTTTTGCTGCTATTTTTGGAGCATTAAATGCTCCAAAAATAGCAGTTTATGTTTATGTAATGTTTATGTAATGCAGCGGTAATGTTTATGTAATGTTTATGTAATGCAGCGGTAATGTTTATGTAATGTTTATGGGGCAGCTTTAAATTTCTGAACCTAAACATTAGTAGACACATGGACAGTCAACTGTAATGCAGCAGTGAAATTTGTACTTTTCTATCTCAGATCACATATTTCTTCAACTTGTCACAAGGAGATTCTTCAAGCAGATCATACTAATCTCTCTCAAAATCGACTGCACTGTCCTGAGAATTTAATTCAACTTGATTTGTGTGGGATATGCAACAATTTCCTGAGTTCTAGGCAAACTTCTCCGTTTACACCATTCAATACTAAAACTTGAAGGAGACAAAAGCACCATACATATAATTGTGTGTTTATCAATGTGGGATTCAGTTTCAACAATATATGAAACCATGCACATTTTCAATGGGAGCCAAACATGAGTCCCATGTTTTTCTTCCACACTGCAGCTTTTTTTCTCAAACATCTGCTGAGTTCACTCACCATTCATCTTTAATTTTCTGCTTAAGTTTCACTGTTTAGATGCATGCATCCTTTGTCACAACACTTTTTAATTAAATGATACCTATACCACTGAGTGCCATTATGTAGAGAGCTGTGCCCCATGCCACACTTCCATCAGCTGTAATTTATGAACGAGGTACACCTTCAATTACAACATTCATATATGCAGAAATTCATCAAATTATTGCCAGGCAGTCAACCCATCTCCAGAAGGCCTGAATCAGCTCATTGCAACCAGGTGTTTACTTAGCAGGTTAGAAGAAATTTGTGAAAAGTGAGCAAAAATGTCTGAATAATCTTCAGGGAATGACTCACTACCAAACTAAGTGACAAACTCACATCAACCTCAGCCAAAAGATGACACAAGTAGCTATTGTGAATTCTCTGACCTTCTTGCTTGAATACCAATTATTTATTTCTATAAATAATTGGTATTCATTAAGTGCAAGTGATAGAACATTGGTACTGGTAATCAGGTAATAGCATTATCCTAAGGCAAAAGCAACAAATGCCACTTTAATATCAACACTAATGAATTACATATAGTACTGACAGTTCTAATGTTCCCAGTGGGCTGTTCTAATAATTTACCATTCAGCTTTAGAGCATCTTTCCCAGAGGTGGGTAGTAACGTGTTCCATTTACTCCATTACATTTACTTAAGTAACGTTTTTCACAAAATTGTACTTTACTGAGTAGTTTTATTGCAGGACACTTTTAAATCATACTTGAGTATATTTATGATGAAAAAAAATATACTTTTACTCAGTTATATTTGGTCGCACTCTTTGTGATACTTTTTATTTCATCCATTTGAACTCGGTCACGTTCAGTTTTTCTCTCACTGTCAGGAACTACACTGTCTGCTTCAACTCCGAAGTAGCCACACCCCCACCCTCCGTTTCCATGGTTTCACCCAGAGCAGAACAGTCATGGCGGAATCAACAGCAGGAGGTTTAGAAGAGGCACATTAATGGCCACACATTCAAATGCTGTTTTCTTTTCAGTCTACCAAAACCAACACATTATAATGCATTGCCATCTTTGTCTACCTACAAATGTGGACATTTCAGCTTCTAAGAACTTAACATGGAACTTGAGGAAACATGGCGGTAAGCTGCAACATCAGCTACTTAACTAGTTACTTACTGCTAATGCTAACTCAATTTTGTTCTATTTTGAGTAAATTCATTGAGCTAACCTAGCTAACTGTCTTGGGGCCAGGCCAGAATTGTCATGATTTGTTATGTGGTAAATATTTGACTTATTACTGTCTACTATTTCTTTATATGATATGATTTGGAACTGTGTTAGAAGGTACATATGGCTACTTTGCAGTTTTTTCCTCAGACGAGCACTTTATAACTTGTTGATTATTCAAAAGAATGAGCTTGATCAAAGTTACTCACTACTCAAATAATCTTTTAAATAGATACTTCCTTACTCTCACTCAAGTAATAATTTTGGTGACTACTCTTAATTATACTCGTTACTTTATCATCAAGTAACAATACTTGAGTACAGTTTCTGGCTACTCTATCCACCTCTGATCTTTCCCAGTTGTGAGACAGGAATGGATAGTACAAATGCATGACTTCATATAAATTCATTGTCCGATTATCAACAGAGCTAGTTAGCTTCCTAATAGTTAGCTAACTGGCAAGCTAGCTGTGGCTTGTCAGCAGCTAGCTAGCTGATCATCTTGCATGCGCTAGGTAGCTGGTGACACGCTAGTTGTGACACGCAAGCTTGTTGAGCATTTAGTTATGCAAACAATGTTATATGAGCAAAAAAATAGAAATAGTTCTGTAACAAATCTAACTTTATGAAACTAAACACTGTGTCAGAGGTGTTGATTCAGCTCTACTTTCATTTTTGAGTCTGCTGCTGTGTTATTGGACCGGCAGCTACATGAAGTCCTGAAATCACCAAGCATCAGCACCGCCAATTTGCGAGGACACAAATATCCGCGAGGATGCACAAATGAAATTTGTGCTGCATATTTCTTGTGTGATCACAGCCTTAGTTGAGTGCCCAATAAAAATAAGTGAATGACCAGTATGAAAACATCTAACACATATCATTCCCACTGAATGATGCAGTCTAGGGTAAGACTCCTTGCTATCCTTATTTTTGGTCTCCCTTTTTGTCTCCCTTGGTCATTCTCCTGCAACCATTCAGTAATTGTTTCTTTATGTTTTGAACAATGGATGCCCCTGAAGACACATTAACTTGCATTTGGCCAAGCATTCTTCCACCTACTCCGCCCTCACCTTCACCACCAGACAACAGAGCAGTATCATGTAATTTCTCATTTTTAATACAAGAAAAAAAAGTAAAGAGTACTTGTTTATTTAGGTAATCTGAGGCTAAACGGAGGGAGAAGAGGAAGACATAGAGCAAACAGAAGTGAGATACTGTGATTGGAGACAGAGGAAAAATTTGCCCCCATGCATCCCAGGATCAGGAATGAAGATGGTGATTCTGCAGAGACTTATTTTGGAAAGGTCAAAGGGTATAGTGTCAGACGGAGAGTTTTGAATAAATTGTTTAATATCACACAGAGACACAGTGGAAGAAATTTTAGAAAGGCCCCGAGCAAGCGATGACCTATAACTTTTCTTCCAGTAACTAATAGAGTTATTACCTCCACCAAGGAGGTCATGTGATCACTAGTGTTTACTTGTTTGACTGTCTGGATGTTTGTTTGTTTGTTAGCAGGATATCTCAAAAAATTATGGACAGATTTGGATGAATTTTGGGGGGCAGATAGATAATGTCAAGATGAAGAAGGGATTAAATTTTGGAGATGATCTGGATCATATTCTGGGTCCAGAATCCAGAATATGAACTCGATTAGGTTCCTCAAGAACCATACCTAGAAAGTCTGTGCCAATGGCTGAATGTAGCCTCCAAAGCTGGTGATAACTTTGGTACTGGAGCAATAAAGAGAGCTTGCCTGTGCTTCCAGACCACAGTCTGGAGGCTGAAGCAGGAAAGGTTAATGCTATAAAATCAATGCTAATGGGCTGATTTCGTTGAAGTTTAATGATGGCTCATTTTTTAATACTTTTTTTAATGTATTTATTTATTTATTTGTTGGGGATTTTATTGATGTTGGCAGAGGTATGCACTCTCGGAGTGCCTTCTTTTTCAAATTGTGTGGGTCACAACTGCTTGATGCTAACATACGTGATGCAGCACAGTAGAATAATACCTCCCATTTTAATCATTTTACAGTTCAATAGAATTTAACATTTGAATGCAAAGCTGTAATCCATTATGTTGTGTCAATACTGGCACCATTACTTAAAGGCGAGACATAATAGTTTAGTCTCTCAATCCAGGTCCCAAATTTCTCAAATAATATTCATGTTACAAACATGACATAACCATGAAATTTGAATTACACAAGGAAGAGAAGAGCCACCATCTATCAACATCAGAATGCTGGGGCGAGTGTTCCCCCATGGCAAGGCCTCAAAATACTTTAAAAAGGCCATTTACAGTATCACAGAATGGGAATATAGGCTACCAATTTTCATATGTTGATAAAATAAGTAACAAAAGTACAAACCACTGAAGTTTGATATATTTATGTTTGAGGAAGTGTGGTTGATCAATTTTATGGTAGACTGAACCAGATAACCCGTTTCAAAACACAACGGCTTTAACATGAGTTTGTGGTACAGACATGTACATTCACAAAGCAATTATATTCCAGGTATGAATGTACAGACTGTGGAGAAACACCCTGACCTGGCTGTGTTTCCATGCTTGAATAAAAGCATAATTTCCCTGAATACAGTGAAAACCTAAACAGCAGTGTCTGAGATAATGTGATGCACAGGCATACAGAGACAGATGGATACTACATAAACTATAATGCATCACTGCCTCCTCTGGTCTGATTTATCTCAAATCAATACGGTAGTCAATCACGAAAAGGATCATTTTAATAGCAGCATTAAAACTCCTAAGTGAATAATCAGTCATCTTTATTCATTAGCAGTAGACTCCTTCAGAAAGTTGTCATGCTATGTGGTAAAGAGCATCTTTAAATTGCACAGTGCATAGTCAAGCAATGTAATAACGTGGACCTGCAATCAATAACGGGGTCATGAGAAATGATTTCTCTGGTGCATTCATATCACGTTTTTAGGGAATATTCCCTACTTTAACAAGAGGAAAAATAAACAGTACTGTATTGGTAGGCTTTAATCAAATGAAAAAATATAGTCAATTTGTGTCTATAATTCCATATGTGAACTGAGTGTAGGTGTTGTTTCCTGTTTTAGGTACTATGTTAGGTAACATAACTGCCACTCAGAGGCACATTGTCAGTTAAACTCAAAACTGAAACTAAGGGCATTTTCAGACCTGTAGTCTGTTTGCATTTACTAGCTGGTTTGGTTCATAGTTGCATACAGGAAAAAAATCCAGTTGAACCAACATATAGTAGCAAAGGTCATTGATCAAAAACGTCTGGAAGAAGTTTACTATGCTGGGTTAACTAAATAACATGAACAAAGATGGAATTGGGATATTTTCCTATCATAGTTATCATTTAGGCCATGTACCAAACAAACTATAGCAGCAGAAGCTGGATTTGACTTCAAGACAAGTTGTGGAAAACCACATGTTGTTTCAAATTATTCACATTTAGAATAGAATAGAAAAGAATAGAATAGAATAGAATAGCTTTATTGTCATTATACGTAACATATAATGAAATTACAGGTGCTTCTCCCTTAGTGCATAAGTATAAAGTATAAAAAAGAGTAAAAACAACTTTGTACACATCTATTTAAATTATATTTACACAGCTGAAAAGATAAATATACTTATCAAAGTGTATATCAAAGTATATCAAAAGTGTATATCAA
Organism: Lucifuga dentata; assembly: GCA_014773175.1. Lineage (NCBI taxonomy): Eukaryota > Metazoa > Chordata > Actinopteri > Ophidiiformes > Bythitidae > Lucifuga > Lucifuga dentata. Next base: position 110,725 of record VXCM01002761.1, read on the forward strand.
AGTATATCAAAAAAAGTGTATCAAGTATATTTATATATATAGATATAGATGTGTGTATTTCGATATTTACAACAGTAGCAGGGATGGTAGCAGCAATCAATAAGTATTGCACAGAGTAATAAACACCAGGTAGTTAGCAGCAATCAGAATATTAGTTAGCAGCAATCAGAATATATTTCACAGTTTACATGGTACCGATTTAAAGTGGTGAACAAGGTGCCATGGGAACAGAATTGCACATGATGGTGACGCTGACAGAGTAATGTCCAGGTCAGTGGTGATTTAGTGTTCTGATGGCCCAAGGGTAGAAACTGTTTCTTAGTCTGGATGTGCGGGCCTTCATTGACCTGTAGCGCTTGCCAGAAGCTGCCTTCAGCTAGCTGAACAGGAGAATGAAATGCATATTGAGCACATATAACCACAACATGTTGATCTGGAGAAGAGTTAAGTAAGTTTGAAATGCTAACTATCATTTCACATCTGTTTTGATTGTTATGTCTAATCAAAGGTGTGCAGTTTAACTGCAGTAAAGTTTGTTTTACTTTCAAGGCGTTTAATGGTTTTAGGTGGGGGATATCTGACGGGTGTATAACAAAAAAGCATACTATACTTTAGGTTTAGTTTAGCATTAAACTAAACCACATGCCTTTTCCAGTTCTAGATCAATCAGTAGGTCAACAGATTGCCTCATAGTTGGTTCAGAACCAGTGTGAATCGTGTTCACATTACAAATGAACTGCTCCACAGTCTGACTGGAATCAGACTGAGACCACCCCCTCTAGGCGGTTTTGACGTGGACCCAAGTATGATTTCTGCGTTCACATATATGTTTATTAGATCACATTAATTCCTATTCTGTATGCTGATAGTTGCCTCTTTTACAAGTTACAGTAGTAACATGTAGTAGCTTTTTGACTGACTAAATAAATGTAGCATCACAGAGCAGCAGGAGTGATGCTTGCATTTCAAGTTTGAGAAATGTGCTGCACATTTTACACCAGATCAAATAGATTTATGTAAATACACATGCATATTAGAAAAACTACCATATTAGAAAAACTACTATGGTAAAGACAGTAATGATATTACATGGTACAGAGATCTGAACTAAAAAAAATCACTAATTCTATGAAGTCTGAAGTTGTGCTGCCTTAGTGCTGGGTGAACTTTGTCAATGTGTTGACCATTATAACAGCACAACCAACCTTTCTGAGGATATTTTTTCTTTCTGGTGGCTGAGAAAGGTTCTTCTGTACGTAATTTTGCATTCCCTATTTTCCTCTCACTTGATATATTTTTCTGGGTCATTTCTGGAGTCACATTTGTCCTTGTTTCTACTTTGCACTTCCTAACTAGCCCGCAGCAGTGGGCTGTCAGAGGTTTTCAAATGGGTGCTGCTGAAAACCTGAGTAACTTTCTTTCAGGTCAGACAAGCAAACAAGAAAAAAATATTCTAAAACAGCAGACATGAACATGATTTGCATGAATGTCTCTATGCCAACATCGTAAAGATCCTGGATAAATAAGCTGGGCAGCAAAGCTAATGGCTGAAAATGAGAGGAGCTATTTTTTTCTCGTTACTTTTACACAGTTTTTGCAAATGTTACTACCTATTATGATAACACTTTACTAACCCAAATCGACCGAACAAGTATACAACAACCTATCATTAATCAGACAAACAGATAATCATACAGGTTCTCAACAAATTAGCAGTTTTCCTAATTTATCTCACTTATTTGCAGGTGAACATACCTGAACTGGGCATAATAATCATCCGTTTTATTGTAAAACTACACTAGCACACATTTACATTTTTTTTGCAATACCATTTCAGCAAACACAGCATAGTATTTGTTTTCCTACTTTGGAAATCTGCCTACATAACACAGAAATGTAGTGGGTGTTACTGATTTTATGCTTATTATTATTTTTTTTGTTTCTTTTGTAAGAGGAAACAATTTGTTAAAGAAATAATCTACTTTAGAAACAAAACACTGCAAAAAAGCAAAGCTGAAGGCATAAAACCTGTTTCCTGGTAAGGATATTGATATTAGACCCAAAGCTGACGCAATCTGACACATTCTGACATGAAATATGTGATAACGATTCACATTGGCTGGTACACAGAAAACCCACACAGTTCATTATTTTTAATCAGCTTCACCTTCTGAAACCATTACCACCACTGATAACATCACTGTGTCACCACCCGTTTGCATGTGCTGTCATCTCCCATTGAAATCAATGTTTGACTTGACTATTAACTAGACATGGGAAACCTTGCAGTTCATCTACAAAGCTGATATTGTATTTATTATAAGTTCTCAATTATACAAACAGATCCAATTTAGATTTTTACTTGTACAACCTATCCACAGGGGTTTCTGTAAGAATCGTAATCATAAAAAAAAAAAATCACAATAACTGCACAGCGTCACACTAAATGAGCACTGTCATAACTGAGGCTCGTTCATAAAGCTTCTCTTGTATGAATCAGTGCACAGGTGTCCCATTAAGGTAGTGTTGTTGTCATCAGGTGTGTCTCAGGCAAAAAAAATAATGAAGATCAGCATGTTAATGAGCTGCTTCATATTTCAGAGCCATGCTTTATACTGCTTCACATGGTGTCAAAGCAACACTGGCACATTAAATCAGAAAAGGAAACATAAATTCTGTTTTACTGTAGAGCTCCACACTTTTGAAGACTGACACTAAGCTAGATAAGAAGCGTGTGTGTGTGTGTGTGTGTGTGTGTGTGTGTGTGTGTGTGTGTGAGGGAGACAGAGCACAGTAGATGAGGCTCAGCACCACAAGAATGTGAGTGAGATCGGATCTAAACTCACCATTTGAATAAACTGACTGATCAGCTGAGTGGTTTACTTATCAAATTTATTGATCATTAACCATGTGAGGCAAATACAGTTTAAAATACTGCCTAGATTTCATACTGCTGAATTTTACCACCAGAATAAAACAGGTATTAATTTTTGTGTGTTTCCTCAATGGCCTCCCCGACATGTAAATCAGGAAATACTACAGCAATGTAATGCCTCTTTTAAGGCCAATAAAAAAAAAGATGCTGCTAATAGGCATGTATAAATGAGAGAACATGGTTGTGTGACAATATTTGCCCTTATCGACACGCTAATTCTTGTGCTAAGCTTTGTGAATGTCCCCACAATGTGTTGGCACTAAAAAAACCACAGCATTTTAGTCAGTATCAATATAGCACCAGAGCGAGTACAGCGGGGGCCAGCTAGAGGTGTGCTATACCTCTGCAGTGATCAGATTCTTTTTCCATGTAATTGCTTGTCTCATGTGGTCTCCTCTGGTCCCAGCATCAGTCAGTGTAGAGGTGACAAGTAATTGGATAGGATGTCATTCACTCCTCTGTCTCATTGTCTGCCGCTGACCTGAGAGTTCTCTCGCCTAAGTGCAGGAGCAGAACTAATGGCCGTATCTACCTGCAGCAACCTGAGGAGAAACCCTGCTGTTTTGATAATATGGGTGACAAAGGTCAGGATGGGACAAAGATAAAGTGACAATTGTGTCTCTGGCAAAACTGTGCAGTTGATTTGATAAACCTGCTGACTATTCTGTTAAAAATCCACCAGAGGAGATCTGGAAACTGTTGTGTGGCTTTGTTCCTCAGGTTGCTTCTGCCAGATAATTGATCAGGGGATACCAACAAAAGAATAAAGATTAATTACCTGATTGACTAATTTATTTATCTTGGCTCAAAGCTTGGCACTGGCTCAAAACTTTTATGCGAGCCCTGATGTCGAGCCAGTCAAGGTCCTGAAGGAGCAACACAACACACAGGCCTCATTTACACCTTGCATTAAACACTGACTATATCCGTATACATTATCCAGGCAAGGAAAAACACGTTAATGCAACCTGTAAATGCATGCAGAACACGTTGCTTTGAATGCAGTCCAATCTGCAACTCCACAGGTTATTCATCATGTCAGTAAAATATGTGGGATTCTCAAATATGCATAAGACACATGCCATAGGTGAATTAAACAATTTAAATAAGTGTGGTGGATGATTTATGTTCTTTCTGTACCCCTTTTCTCTGTTGTCTCTGTTTCTCAGTGTGTGTGCTTAAGTGTGTGCCAGCAGCAGAGGGAGAGAGCAAAGGAAGAAATATAGTTACTGTCTGACATAATTATTTACTAGACTACTCATTTTTTACAATTTTGCATTTTTTTAGCATCAGATTTTACATTAATCATTAAATTTTCATATATAAGAAAACACATGGAATTGATATTTTTACATGAGAATTAACTCTCTTTAGGAGATATCAAGATCAGAAATATTGCCACAGAGTGAATCCAATATATTTGAAGGCATGTCTGTTTACATAGCATTAATAAGACTGTGGCATACTACGGCGTAGTTGACAGTCGCTCTACCTTTATATGAAGCAATGATATCTAGGTTTGGAAATCTTTTTCATTGTATTATCATAATAGAAGGGATTATAACCTGACAAATTTCTGAAGCCAAAGAACACTAATTCTAGATTAGCAGTATCAATCATTGGATCCCTATAGCCTCCTCTTACATTCCTGGATATTTTTACATACAGTATATTGTGCGCTTAAACTTCAGAGCAATTTCATAGCTATAACTCACTCAAAATTTACAAGTGGTACAAGATCTACAGATGTAAAAGTCAGCCTGTTGTGACACAACAGCCCTCCTAAAAGAGGTTTGTAGCTAACTTTACAGCATGCCTATGCTTTTCTTTTAACTCATCCATCCATTTTCTAAACCCATTGTCCCCCTGTTAAGGGTCACAGGAGCCTATCCCAGCAGTCATAGGGTGAGAGGAAGGCCACACGCTCTGATTCAACCTACGGGCAATTTAGAGTTCCCAATTCACCTGACATGCATGTCTTTGGAGGTGGGAGGAAGCCG
>VXCM01002762.1:0-112834 GCA_014773175.1 Lucifuga dentata
AGATGGAGGCAGATGATTCGCTGTGGTGACCCCTGAAGGGAAAGCCGAAAGGAAAAGAAGATCTGTTACCTGTTGCTTTTGAAATTTGACTTTAACTGCACTTAGTGTTTTAGGAAACAGTTTTCACTTTTTTTTTTTTTTTTTNTTTTTTTTTTTTTTTTGCGGTGGTACTTTTATTGTCCTCCTGTTTTTATAATGTTATTGTTATGTTTGATTGAGATGAGTCAAAGAAAAATTTCTGTTATGATGTGATAAATAATAAAGTATCTTGAATCTTTATGAATCGCTTCCCTGATATGTAAATAAGGAAATGCCACAGTAACGCCTCTTTCAAGGCAAACAATAAAATATGCTGGTAATTATGAATGAGGGAATGTGGTTGCGTGAGGATATTTGCCCTTATCAGCATGGTAAATCTTGTGCTAGCTTTATGAATCCTGGCCGTTATGTGTATGGTTTGACTTGACGTACCCCTCCAGCTCAGCACTGCGTCCCCACAGATCGACAGAGGAGAGTCGGCGAGTTCTTTGGTCAAACCCTGAAGGAGGATTATGTAGAGAACCGACTGAACCTGCCTGAGAAAGACCACAAGGAAACATGATTAAAATGAAAAAGAGGAATCAAAACTGGGATTACTTATGTAGAATCAACTCGCTAAATTCCGTATGCAACATCTCTTCAACTGCTTGGTAAGATGAGTTATTTGCTCTAGTGACGAAAGGTTTATTTTTTATAGCACTGTGTAGTATAACTCAAACCCAATGCTGCAGTATTACCCCGATATGAAGATGAGTCCCGCTGATGTGGCCTCTCCAACCGGATAGGAGCACTCCACAGACAATTCCATGGCAATCGGGTAGATGGCGAACCCAAAAAAGCCAAAGAGCGAAGAGATGGCAGCCACGGCGGCTTTCTGCTCCTGCATCTGACAGACCTGGTGGGGGCGGGTGGGGGTGGTCAGAGAAACAGAGGAGATGATTTTCTTCTAGGATTGATTTTTCCTGATAAGCTTCAATGATGAGATGTGCAGTATCTCTGCTTGGAAATTCTGTGTGCAATAACTTATTCAGCTGTATTTCTGTTAGCTTCATTTGTTTTTCCTCTTAGTTTTTTTTTTTATTACATTTTACAGACGTGAACTTATGCCACAGTCCTGTCAGATTTTATAACTATAAAATGAAATGCTACCTGGGAAAAGTTTGTTCAAGTTTGGCCTCCAAGAAAAATACACCATCTTAAAGCAACAGTGACTTTCTTATCTTATTTCTTTAGTTAAAAACTACGGTATATTATAGATAGTTTCTATAGTTTCAGATACTATTTAAAGGGACATTAGACGGATTTCCATCTTCTTTTTTTCACTTGGTACTCTATTTTGAGACATTTGCAATGCTTTAATGTGCAAAAAATACATTCATCCATGTCTGTCCTCCCATGCTGCAGCACCTCTGTGCACACTGAGTGAAATCAGGCCAGTTTACTCTCTCTTTAAAGGACCATTCCGGCCATTTTGCATGTTTGAGCCTAATATATTCAATTTTCATACACGTAACATTACTGACAATCATTTCCCAACGCATACTACTGGAACGGTGAATTAAAAATGTTTTTCTTCCCTTCCAGACTGCCATCAGTGTCAGTTCATTCTGGTACGCTATTAAAATCAACTTGTTGATAATTGAAACATTCTTGGGATAGAGAATCCATCATCACGAATAAGACGGTTATTCAGGTCTTTATTCAGGTTATTCAGTTACTTTATTTTAGCATTTAAGAACAAAAAAAAAAACCGCAGTGAATGTATGTCTCCACCAGGGAATATAGTCTCAAAAGAAGACCTGTGTTTATCAAAAATTTAAACGACTGTGACTTCATAAGGCTGCATAACTATTAGCAAGTGAAACATCAGTTTTTAAGGTTTAGGGTGGATCGCTTGATTATTTGATTTTGAAAGATTAAGAGATTTTGCAAAATATTAGAAAAGCTGAAATATGATTATATCCTTTGGGAAATGGTTGTCAGTAAATTTAATACAGTATATTAATATGAAAATTTAATATGTTAGGCTCAAACATGCAAAATGGACAGTATGGTCCTTTAACGCCCCCTCTCCAAAAAGCCGCTCTGTTCTCGCTGCCTCAGGCCTGAACTATTGACACCCAGACTGTTAAACACAGATGATGGTCTTGCTTCACACTTGGTGTGCGCGCGTGTGTGTGTTTACCGGGTGTGCAGGCAGGTAAATTCAAATGGGTCACATGTTCATGTTGTTGATATCTTATGAAAGCAAAGAGTCAATCAAAAACTGAGACTTTTTCATTTCTTTAGCCTGCAAGTTCTGACACTTTTACAATGTTTATATGACTATATCCTGCCATAAATACAAGGAAAAACAACAATGCATAATATGCTCCTTTTAACATCGCCTCATGTCATGTTCTCACCACTGAAAAGGCGATGCATGCCAGAGCAGTCAAGCTCATGTTGATCTTGATGGCTTCGATGAAATTCTTTGTCTTGTCAACATAAATGCCCAGAAGTGCGGCGCCAACAATGCCAAACACGATGAAGAGAGCGCCGCACACACCCGCAAAGTCCTGCCGCAAAAAGAACAGCTGTTAAATAATGAAATGTCATGTTTTTGAAATATATCAGATAAGGAACATCCAGACTGTTAAGGAGCAGAAATCATTTACTTTCATTGGAAATCAGTAAAGTTCAGACTGTGGTGTTTTATCGGCTGGTGCGCTTACGTTGGTGTAGCCTTGCACACACAGGATCTGTTCCAGCAGCGTGGAGAAGCAGGTGAAGATGGCGATGCCTGAGCCGAAACACAGCAGCAGGATGATGTAGGCTCTGTTCTTCATCAACTACACAGGAAACACACAAACACACACAAACAGCGTCATGAGAAAAAACGGCCCAAGTGGAAGCATTAGGTTTCAGGTGGTTACTACATTTATTTGTCGTTACATTTTCTGAAATATGATAAGGAGAGCTCGTGGGCGGGATTCATGAAACAGCACCAGACTTACCATGTCAATATTGCAAATACTGTCATGCGAACATGTTCCCTCATTCATAAATTCCTGTTGCCGGCATCTTTTAGCATTTGCCTTGAAAGACGCATAACTATGGTATTTCTTTATTTGCATAGCTATTCATAAAACTCACCGTCACATCACACAAAAATGATCTGTTTCAGTCTAGTGGAAATCTGAATAACATTTCAAACTTGAATTTGTCTCATGTGTTAGTGATCAATAAATTTATATTTCAGCCAGGAGCTGGTTTGGCTTCAATATTGGTATGGACTTTTTTTTTTTGGATGAGCAACATGCACAGTTGTGCTTCACTTGGCTGTGTCTATGTCAAAAGTGTCAGTCAGAAATAAGTACACCCCAGAGCTTTTACATTCTGAAGGCAAGGTCTAGGTTGGATAGTCATTTAGATCTGTTGAGCCTTTATTGTAGCACAAATCGTGAAACACCCTGAAGTATCTTCCTCAGAGGAATGTCCCAAAGCTATGTTACCTGCCCCAATAGTGGGAGTTCTGATGAACCCATGGACCAATTTTGAAGGCTCTTGATCTAATTAATTAATTCACTGTACTTCTATTACACATGATGTAGTAACTTTCTTTTGCACACAAATACTTAAAGGTGGATTCTGGTGGCGACGGTCACAGAGTTTTAAGTCTCATTTCCTGTATGAAGGATTCCAGGTTTACAGATCTGCTGTATTAAAAACTTCACCTGGTTTATTATTGTGGTTACCTGTATGTCTGTTTTCTGGCAGCTGGTGTTCTTACCAGTTTAATCCCCTGCAGGAAGGGCTCTGAGCCCGAAGACTCGGCGCTGGCTGAGGGCGGTGTGGGGGGAGCGCTGCTACGTAGCCCCACTGTTGCTAGGAAACAGATGATGGATGCTGGCATTGCGTAGACAAGCAGCTAGTGGAGGGGGAAAACACACATAATGTGGTGATAAATTGATGTTAGCACTTTAAATCAAGACAATTTATCATCATTAGCAGGTGAGGCCAGCAGAGCCAAAGATACATAGAGTTTGGCTGCTGCAGTTTTCTGCATTAGTATCTGGAATTCAGACCAACTTATTTGTTTTTTGGAGGAGATTTTTTTTTTTTTTTTTTTNTTTTTTTTTTTTTTTTTTGCCTTTGTTTGACAGTTCACAGTAGAAAGTCAAAAGGAACAGGAAGGGGCAGGGCATGCAACAGGTCCCAGTGCGAATTTGATCTGGTGAGGCCAGCTGATATTACTCCCTGGATCTAAATTTTACTTTGTCTTTCATTAAAGCTGCACTTAAAACATTAATTTAAAAAACATTCTGGCTTGTAAAAACTTTGTGCAAAACCCGAAAACAACAAACAAGGCCTTTAAAATGGCATTAATGCCGTGGGTCACATTCTAGTCGAATGTGGAAGAATTGTCGAGACAATTTCTTTGTATTTTCTTGAATTAATCTTCTGGAATTCTTTCTAGTTTTTTGTGTATTTTTTATTTACTTGTTTATTTTTACTTTTTTGTGATAAAAAAAATCTAGAATTTTCTAGCATTAAGCAGAAAATCAAGACCTTTCAAGAATCAAGAGATTTTTTTTCTAAAATCAAGAATTTTCTAGAAAGTAGCAGTAAAATGGCAAGTTTTGCAGATCTCAAGATTTTTACAAGCCAAACAAGTCATCTGATCAGCAAAGGTTGTTTGTTTACAGTGCAGCTTTTTAGGTGTCAAATAAAAAACCAAATTCCATGAAAATTGAAATAGCAGAAATTATTTCACATTCCAGGTTCTTAACTGGTAAAAACCATTAGCTGCTGACATGAAATAATCAAATTTCACCATCCATACTATTTAGAATAAAAAGTGAATTGTGATATAAAATGAATTGCCAGGATCCTGAATAGGACAAGAAATCACCTTCATCCATTTTGCACAAATGCAGATGCATTAAAATATGCACTGATTTCATTATGAGTATCATTTCAATAAAACGGAAACCTGAACAAACTGTCTTTGGAGACTTTTTCTTTCTGAGTTTGACTCACCAGGACGGGGATTTGGTCGGATCTTTTAGCTAAGATAGGAGACAGGATGTTTGTGAGGAGGACACCCAGTGGATTGGCTGAGAGGAGAAAAGAGAAGTGTGACTGAGGGTTTTTGTTAAAAATAAAGACAACCTGGTTTCTATACTAGAATCAGAGCGCTCGGTCTTCCTTTCACTTCTATATTTCAGCCGTCTCACTTCTTATCTTCAGGTTCGTGAATCACCCTGATCGTAGTGAATTATAGCTGCTCTCCAACAGCATCCCATTCTGCTTACTCTAACATGCTCTTAACCCTCTTAAATCATTAACAAACTGTTACTTTTCATTGTATTTTTTAAAAATTATTATTATTTTAATATATATTGTGTTTTATTTGCCATCAAAAAAGCTGCACTGCAAAATATCAAATTTTAGCTTGTGAAAACCTTTATATTTCTGGCATGTCTGCCAATTTTTACATAATTTTTAGTAACCTTAAAAAAAACATCTGCAAGGGAAGAAATTCTAGAAACCAATCTTAAAAATTCTAGGAAAAAAATGAATTGGAAAAATCTAAAATAAAAATGTGTGAAACTATTTTTTTTTGAAAAACCTTTGGTGGCAAATGTAAGGAGATGGTAATTCAAAAAACATTTGTTTCTTGCCATTTATTTCAGGATTCTTCACTGGTTCATTCATGTAGAAATTGTAACTACACACAGGAAAGGTTCCAGTTGTAATAAATGCTTATTTCTCTATGATGATTACTTGGAGGCAACATGAAGGAGAACTTTATGTCCAACCACAGAGCTGATATGTTAAAAGTGTAAAATTAACTGAGATTTTTATACTATTGAATTAACTATTAAGAGGTCCTGGTACCAGGATTCTGGCGCAGATCTGCCAAAACCAAAATAAATGAATCACTATTATGCAAGAGCCTCAACCCCATTCTGAGTCATATGTCGTTCAATCTAGTGGCCAGAAAGTGGCGGAAAAGCCATAAGAATGGATGCATGGACCCTCCAGAAGGGCTCATACATACTTACCCTGAAGAAACTGTGACACACAATCTGTTGCATACCTGTCAACACTCTTGTTTTTCCTGGTTTCTCCCACATTTTCACTCTCTCTCCTGCCTGTGCTCCTGTTTGGTAATTTCTCCCATAAAATCTAACGTATTATTTCACGTATTCTATACAGAATCATAATTAGATCAATCAAGTTGTTAAGGTCATTATGTCATTATGTCATAATGACCACTTGTAATATTTGTAATATACTTGACAAGTGGAGCGCACTTGTCAAGGACAGCTGAAGCCAAGCGGAACCAAAGTTGATTGAAATAGTTTCTTGTGGGAGCAATAAACAAACATAATACCGTCATGCTAGCAAAGCTTTCAATGAGATTACAGCCACATGATTTTGAGACGTCAATGAGCGGAAGTGGTGGGTAATGGTTGGTGGCAAGCAAACAGTACTCTGAATATGTCAGTGATTTACAGCCGAATATAAAACATAGATATATTAAAACAAAATGCGGGGGGGGGGGGNGGGGGGGGGGGTGAGAAAGAGAATCAGAGAATCTCCCTTATTTTCAAAGGTCAATTTTGACAGGTGTGATCTATGAGCAGAATCAGCTAGTCAAAGCTAACCTCTTCATGCAAATTTGTCTCTGTACACCAAGTAGCCTATAAATGCCACAGTGCTCCTTTTTAATAAGTCCTAAATTTCATGGAGCTTTTTAAGGATCCTTCGACCTGTGAGGGCAAACCAACGCTCGTTTAGAGGGCAGAAATTCTCGCTGTTGTGGCCCTGGATGTCAGACAGCGGGCCCCCTCATACAGAGCATTCCCGCTAACGGCTGTGATACTGCGCTATGACTACCGATTTGCACAATTCCTGCATTTAGTTTTGCGAGCTAGCAGTTGCAATGCAATACATTTTTTGTTTTTACTGGTTTTGTTCGACGATCAGCATGTTTTCGAGTTTTTGAAGACAGTGCTGTGAACTAAAAATGCAATGGGGTTACCCAGTGTACAGTAATGTTTTCAATATGATGAGGAGGAATCAAATGATAGGAGAAATTTCTCTTTTTCCCCTTGGAGCTCTGTCAGGATTAAATGGCTAATCAACATTTTTCTGTTGCACAGAGGAGTTTGCTGACATGCAAAAATAAAAGTACTTGAGGCACATGTTAAACTGACCTACTTCCATTATGACATAGTGCACTGAAACTGTCCAATGGTCATACAACACACAGGTACTATACACTAGCTACAATTATAATAACAAAAAGCTAAACAAGATTGAGAAGATATGCTTTAATATTGTAACTCTAATGTGAGCGATCAAAACCAGTGGTGCATGTTATTAATTACAGCTAAATCCAGAGCCAGCATCAGCATCCTGTAAAATGCTGTGTTAAAATGTGAATCACTCACACATTGAAGCGATCATGTTGGCCGTGGCTCGCTGATGCTCAGGGAACCAGAGCGCTGCCAGCTTGGTGGGGGTGAAGATGACGAGGGGCTGCGCCAGAGCACCAAGGGTCTGACCCGTCATCACTACCGCATAGCTGTCCCTGCTGTCGAGACCAACATTCTTCAGAGTTCCGATGAAACGCAGCAAGGCTCCTAACGTGTTCAGCCAGGATCCCAGGATCATCTGCAATGTCAAATGGCAACAGGTGTAAAAATGTAATCCAGAAGAAATTTTCCCTACATCTTTTCTGTGGTGTGTCTGTCAATAAGTTAATGTGGGTGGCACAGTGACATCTTCCTTCTGGCTGTTGATAGAGTTTAGGCTTCTATGATCAGGGCTCTTATATAGATATATAGAACTGTGTCCCAATTCAGGGTCTGGATCCTGTTGAGAACCTCAAAGGCTCCGATGAACCAGCGGATCCTTGCCAAATGAGATAGTCTTGCCCATCCATCCATGCTTATCTGGTGTAGGATTCCTGCATATTCCTATTATTCTTGCATTTATTCCATTTTAGTTATTATTTTAGTTATTAATTTCTGCAGTATTTATTGCGATGACATGTTTTGTTTTTTAGCTGACTGTCTGTGCATGTTTCCTCTTTAATCTCCTTTCCACAGGTCTCAGTGTTCTTTATGGTCAGGGGTGCACAGAATTTTTTTTCAGTCCAGTCCTAAAATAAATAGCTGCTAGTAGCTGTGGTCTGAGGAAAGTGTGAGCTGCAAAATATTTTCAATTATCAGCAAATTAAGAAAACACTTAAAACTCTTTGTGCAGATGTGCCGTCGATCGCTGTCATCAGCTGCGACAAGCTGAATGTGATTGGGTGGCAGAAGCCTCCGTTTTTTATTTAAGTGCCTCCATGCAGACATCTTGAACTGCCAGATTTATCCAACTTTACAAGGGACATTTCTTGCACACAGCATGTATCTTCCTCATATTTTTTGCTGCCCCATTTATAGAGCATGTGTGCACATACACAAACACTGGTCTGTGAGTAGAGTGTATGCGCTCCCAAACTCAGTGCCTCTTTAATTTCCTGATGCCTACAAACTTGTAGGCATCTGCTTCCACCTGCTGCTGCAGGTAGAAGCAGATGTGGTTCTCTACCTACTGCAGGTGTCTCTCTTTCTCCTCGGGTTAATGTGTTTATTCATGTCCCACAAAATTTCACACTGAATTTAATTCATTACAATCAAACCCAGGGGAGATGGACAGAGAGAGACAGAAAAGGGAGGACAGAGGCAAAGATGAAGAGAGAAAGATACAGACTATGCAGGATCTCTCTCTCTCTGTCTCTCTCTGTCTCTGTCTCTCAGCTTCTTAGTAAACAAATGAGTGTTTACGGGAGAGCTGACCATGCATTTTCCTATTTCTGCATACTGCTTATGTAAAGCCCTATCTATTTACCACTTTGAGTTGACTGATTAAACAATCACTAATAAAGCTTAGTAAAATGTGTGAATTTTGACCTTTCATTAATGTATTCGCTTATCTGTTAGAAATGGACAAATCAGCATCTAATTTAACTACCAATAAGGCTGTGGTTGGTTGATATTTATAGTAGTGACACCTGCTTTAGTGTGGCAAACCTGTAGCTGCTGTGTGCCGTGATGTTTAACAACTTTTAAGTTTTAGGTTTTCAGAGCGCAGTCCGTACCGTAATCCGCAGCCCAAAGGTGTCCAACATCCAGGAGGCCCCAAAGCCAAACGGTATGGCCACCACCATGTAGACCACCGACAACCAGTTGATTTGCTCCAGAGTGGCCTTCAGGTACTGGGCAGACTGGTCCGCTACTGGTGCAAAGGTCAGCCATATCTGCGGGGACATATGAAAAGGTTTGTGAAGTCTGCATTGTTTGGAATATGTGCCTGAGTGTCATTCACACCTTGGGCCATGTGACTCCTGGGTCAGAAATGAGTCAGATACCAGGAACACTTTTGATGACAGCAATGTACAGTGGGGTCCAAAAGTCTGAAGAGACCACTGTGAAAATGCTTCTAGTTTGCATTCTTTTTGAATTTAATACAAAGTTTTTCATTACAAATGATAATGTCATCTTAAGCATTTGAGTGAAAAATTGAATCTTTGAAAAATTCTTAGTATTAAATCTTAGTATTTGGTATGCTCCCTTTTTGAGCTGGCATGGACTCCACAAGTTTGTGCAAAACCTGATGAGCCAAGTTACCCAGCATGATTTGACAATGTTCCAAAGAGCTTCTTGTGATGTCAGACTTTCTATTGCCAGATTTACATGGAAAACATCACAGATTTTCAATTTGGACCCCACTGTATATATTTTGGATGGGGAAGACAGATGGGTTGAAGGAGGAGATGAAGAAGCCATTCATGTCAAGCTGAAAAAAAAAACAAAAAACATCCCCACAGAAGGAGGAGGCTGCGACATCACTTACAACACTGTCCTAACAACACTGTATTTGCAGTTGCAGAGCAATTTGCACCTCCATTCATGTGACTCTAAAGACTCTTATGACTCCCATGTGACCTAAGATGTCACCTGGCCAAAGGTTTGATTGACTCAAGAGTGTAAATGCTGGTTTATTGCTCACCCCTCACAAACTAAAGTAAATACTTGTGGTAAACTGTCTTCAAGATTAAACAGCGGGTCCAGTTGCCTTGAACCACTACTAATTATTTAAGGAAGAAAAACAAGAAAAAGTGTAAGTAACCCATTTAAATTTGGAAAATACAGTTTTTCTGTGTGGAACAAGTTTTAATCCTTGATGGAAACTGATATTTGACAGAGCAACAGATGAGATAAAAGCAAGAATGGCCTCAGCAGTTTATATAAAGGTCTGACTCTCTAAAGCATTAAAACTGGAGTTTGGCTTCAGATGGAAACTAATGCTAGTCTTTTTCTTTGTTGAGAGCTACATTTTTATTATTTTAACTATAAAGACAGAAATCTCTGTGGCACCAATATCTCTAGAACCTGGAACTGTATGAAGTTAATATTTGGCAGGTTCATTGCTCAGACTCAAGGACATGCAGTGAAGTTGTCTGGATGAGCTCCAACTGAGCTGTACCTGTAAAAAGTAGTCAGCACAGCAGGATACGCTCTGGGTGCGGCAGCATATGCTCCGGTCCACTGGCACGGTTTCAACCAGACATACAACAGACAAAGCTAGCTCACGAGGATATGCAGAACAAGATTATGGCAGGCTGTGGTGCACACCATAAAGTCTGGCCTATTCTGAACAGGCACATTTTGAATGGGCACCTAATTGAACGTGCAGTTTAATTAGGTGTAGCACCTAATTAAACTGCACTAGTTTAACTAGGTGCTTCACAAATTCATCCTCGCTAAAATAAAAGCATTTTACCAAATAAATAAAGACAAAATGATTCCTACACTCTTTTATTCTTACATTTTTGATCATTTATCTAACAAATTTCTCATATCAAATATATTAATATGTGATATTTTCAATTTAATCAGATTGTGTCTGCCTTAAAAATTATTTCCACCCATTAATAAAGTTCTGATAAAAACAAACAATACATAAATACAATACAATACATAATACTGTTATTGCAGAAAAAAGATAACACTTTTTTTTTTTAATAAAACTGATCATGGCAACAATACTCTGATGTGTTTCCGAAGAGGAAAGAGTTAATAATTACATTTCTGTTAGTATGTTGTAGTCATGTGACACATAGTTTAAAAAAAAAGAAGGAAATAAAAAGACTTGCTCAGCTAGTTTGAGCAGAAATGCTTCCATGAACCAGCAGGTCTATTTACATGTTGCTAGACAATCAGGACGAACAACATCATAATTAATGAAGCTAAGAATGTGCAAATATCCGCTGAAGAATCATAACAGAATAATATTTTTAAAAACACGCTGCTTCGTTAGGAATATGTCTGTCCTGAGACTTCACAGCTACTTCCTTACTAGATCAAACTAATTTTAAGTAGATATGGAATTGTAGGAACAATAAGGATACTCAGAAAATACATACAGAAAAGCAGTGCAGAATGACAAAATTGAACTTAGGTATGTCTCAGTTCAGTCCTGTTCCTGTTCAAAACAGCCGGATGCAACCAAATTTGGTGGACGTAACTAATGTATTCTTAGTAAGTAATGCATCCTTAGCCCTTAATAACCAACAATAATTTGTTTTCCTAACCCTCACCCTTTGAATTTTGTGATCAGTTGCTTAGTGAAGCATTTCAGGCGTTTATGACCACATCATATTTACAGGTATTTGTGTTCAGGTGGTCATGGAGCACTGCTAACTGGAGCTAACCTAGTTAATGAAAAAGCAAATGGATGTACATTTACATTCAAAAGTTTGAAATCACCCAGAAATGTTCGTGTTTTAAATAGAAATTGATACTTTTATTCATCAAGGTGGCATTAAATTGATTTAAATATATAGCCAAGACATAAATAATGTTGCAAATGGCTATTACTGCTAGAAATAAATGATTTATAAGCCTCTCGTGAACAAACATGGCTTTCTACATGTACAACATGTGCTAAAGGAAAAGTCTGGCATGCAGAGCTATTACATGATTGTCTCATTTGTAGACAATAAAGAAAACCTAATTTATGCAGCTAAGTCGATGTAAGCATGTCAACTGATTTGAACACATAATGCCAGCACTGTCCAGCCAACATGAACCAGCATCCAACCTTAGGACTGTGAATTTCACATACTATCCCTTTATTAATCCAAAGACCTGTCCTGTATGCAGAAGATCAAGCTGTCCGTCCATCAAATGTAACATGTTCAGGTACAAAACCATAAAATCTTCACACATGATAAATCCAGTGTCCAAAATATCAATGTGGACCAATAATGTTCAGGTTTTCATTTAGGGCTTTATTTTGAAACTGTTATAATGCACTAATGTGAAATGAAACAAAACAAACTATTCTCCCTTACAACAGCACCACTGTGCACACTGAGTGAAACAGGCGGTACTGTAAAGTCACATGCTGACATCAACATGTTACAGAAGTGAATGACTAATTAAAACGAAGCTTTCAGGGCAGGTCAGGATCTTTTGTCTTACTGAATGCACGTGAACCTCAAGTTTTCAAGTTCAACACATACACTCTACTATATGTAAGTTATAAAAGGGAAACCCCCCCCCAAAATAACATGTGTAATATGCTCCCTTTAAAGGACTATACTTGTGGTTTTACGTTTGAGGCCAATAAATACCACTCGCATACACGTTTCATTACTGCAACCATTTTCCAAAATATAAAACTGTATTTTAGTTTTAGTGTTATTTTGCCAAATCCCCCAATCTTTCAAAACCAAAAGTTCAGGTGATACAGCCATGTTAAAATTATTATTATTTTTTTGCCTGCTAACACACACATTTGCATGTAGAAGGGCACAGTTGTTTTATATATCTGGTAGTCTTTTCTCCTGGGACTATATTTCCTGGCAGAGACATACATTTTCTTCAATGTGGCTCCATGTTGATCAGTTAAATTAAATAAGTTTGACAAAAAATAATCAAAGCATATTGTGAGCTGTGAATGATGGATTAAATATCTCAAGAATATTTCAAGTCTCTACAAGTTCATTTTTATAGCATACTGGAATGAACTACAGTAAAACCAACTGCTTCATGGAAGGTAGGAGAAACAAATCTAAAATGTACTGCTCCAGCAGCATTTTTTTGGAAAAGGGTTGGTAGTAATGTAAGGTGTATGCAGTTTGTATTCATTGGCCTCAAACATGCATAACCACCGGTATGGTCCTTTAAACTGAGAAGTTTATTTAGGTCAAAACTATTTATTAAATACAACATTGCAGATAACTGCTACAGCTTGTCACCGTGTTCTGCCAAAATCAGACATTTTTGTCTTTGCTGGACATTTCTGTAACATGTTACTCTACGTAAACCATGACCTGCCCAAAATGTAACTCTGGCTCTGTTTAGAGGATGGTCATGGGGGCGGATCCCACATGTCACAGCACAAGACAGACAGATTGATGTCTGACAGGCTCCTCAGTTGTCATTTGCATCATAAATGAGTCTCCACCAGCTGAGCATCTTTTGTGAATGGGAACACCAAAATCACAGAAACAAAAGAGGATGAGTCCCATAGGAGATGCAAATCAAGTCAAGTTTATTTGTGTAGCCCAATATCACAATATCTCAAAGGTCTTTACAGGCCCACATGTCAATGCTTCCCCACCTAGCCCAAGCTCTCCGAGAAGATGAGGAAAAACTCCTTAAAAAAGCCTTATTGTATAAGAAAAAAAGGAAGAAACCCCAGGAGAGACAATTCAAAGAGAGATTCCCTCTCCTCCAACGGCCAGGTGTGCAGTAAAAGCTGCAGGTGGGGAAACAGGCGAAATTACAAAGACACAGAAAACAATGACACATTACATACGGGATGAATAAACAGCAAGTAAGCCATGATCCAGGAAGAGAAGCCAGAAGGATGCCAAAATGAAATCATATCTCTCACTCATTCATCAAATGGGCAAGGGAGGAGACAGACACACTCAGCTCTACAATGACAAGATCTCCAGAAATTCATATCATGTTCCACAAAACATAAAGAGGAACCTACCTGGCCTCTTTAAAAACACATCTGAGCCGATATATTACAGAAATCTGCTTATCTGTCAGATTTCTCTATTCATGTGATTATGCAGTAATTTAATTGGTGAATGTTACTGTTCAAAATACTATCTTTATTGACTATTTCATCATCTTTGTCAGTAAACAAACTAATATTACCATTGTCACAGTTCTTTACTAACAATACTTGAGGGATCCTTGCCAAAAATTGTTGTTTATGTTATTAGTTTATGTAAAAAGTATATTAGCTGACATACTTTATAGGATTTATCCTATAATCTCAAACCTAAAATCTCAAATTGGCCTCAAGAATTCAGCAACGGTAGCTCAGGCTACCGTTGCTGAATATAGGCATCACAACATGAATATGAGTATAGGCATCACAACATGAATAGTTTTTATTTATTTATTTATTTTTTTGTATAGGTTTTGGTGTAGCATGAATGAATACCTGTTGAAACTGATTTTTGCTGATAACATTATGAAAACTGAAGAAAAATACTGGGATTCTTATTGACTCACCATAGCATTGGAGCAGTTTAATAGGCACAGCACCAGCAGAACAAACCATCTCCTCTTATAAACTTTAAAAACGAGCAGTTTCTGCAGATCTTTGTTTGGTTTACTGGGAACATTCGGGGAAGAATCAACGTGAACCTCTGAGGAAGATTCACCTTCACACTCCATAATTACCGGTAAGGAAATTACCGAAATCCTCAAGTTTGTGTTGACAGTCATCCAGTACGAAAAAAAAAAAAAAAAAAANAAAAAAAAAAAAAAAAAAAGTGTGCTCTAAACTACAAACTCTGAATCCACAGTTGTTTGCTGGTGGACTGTAAAGTCTTTTTATTACATAAAATGAATCTTTAAAATGCAGTTTAGAGCTGGAAAGAGTCGAAAAACATTGTTTCACGGTTCCGTTTCAGATACCGGTAGTCGTTGTGCTCTGACGAAGATCTTCTACGAGTGAGATGAGTCACTCCGACGTTTAAAAATGGCCGCGAAAATAACAGGACAACGGAAAGGATTCAAATATTTTTTCTTTTTAATGTAAATATAAATGTAAGATTCAATGGTTCATGTTCCTCTGTTTTGCATTAAAATAGTTGCAATTTAGTTACAGTTTATAATTAATTAAAATTATATTGTTTACAATTCATAAATTTACATCAATGTTATGTACAGTTTACCATAAGTTAATACAAGCTAAAAATATGTATTTGATCAGAATTCTGCCTTCTCCATTTCTGATTGGTTGATATGATACACGTGATCAAAAAACAACAAGGAAGTGGTCTAGTGGTTTGGGGGGGTATGTGACATGGGGAGCAGAGGAATTGATTAAAAAGCTCTTGAAGCGATATCTGTGTCCATCCAGCTCATCCTTTCAGTAAATGTTTTTCTAATGTTTTTCTACCACCATCAACCTACATCAGAGGGACAGCGCATGTTAGATGTTTTGGAGATAAAGTCAGAGAGGCCAGACTGAGATGGTTTGGACATGTACAGAGGAGGGATAGTGAACATATCGGTAGAAGGATGCTGAGGTTGGAACTGCCAGGCAGGAGGCCTAGAGGAAGACCAAAGAGGAGATTTATGGATGTAGTGAAAGAGGACATGAAGTTAGTTGGTGTGAGAGAAGAGGAGGCAGAGGATAGGGTTAGATGGAGGCAGATGATTCGCTGTGGTGACCCCTGAAGGGAAAGCCAAAAGGAAAAGAAGAAGAAGAAGAAGATCAACCCAACCCGGAGCTTCCATAAAGTTATAGTTACTTAGGTGTCAATCTATATTCTAAATGTATTTAATAATCTAAACTGAAAAACACGGCAACCAGAACAAGATATCAACCACATAATAATATTTTTTTTTAGTGACATCATGTTTGCTGTGAGGGATTACCTATCTCAAGCACGTTTCAAGTCTCTCCAAGTTGATGTTTACAGAGAAATGCAAGGAACTGAAACCAATGGCAGTTTGGAAGGTAGGAAAAATAATTTTATTACTGCTCCAGTCGTATGTTTTGTAAAATGGTTGGCAGTAACATATGCGAATTGTATTTATTGGGCTCATGCATGAAAAATCACTGGTTGTTCCTGAAGTTTAGAGTGTTCTTAAAGTGTGAAAATATATAGTTCAGTTTAGTCTAGTTTAAGTTTAGTTTAGTTGTTTTCACATACAAGATTACATAAAGAAAGGAAAACGTAATGGAGAAATGCAAAAACCCTCATGGAGCTTTTACCAGGCATTTTTCCAGAACATGTCACCATTTAATTCATAAGACAATCTGAAAGAGAAAATCAGAAAAAAAAAAAAAAAAAAANAAAAAAAAAAAAAAAAAAGTAAAAGAATATTTGAAATCTCTTAGAGCAACTCTGGCAAAATATCAGACCCTGTTAGCAACATACATGAAAAAGAAGTCAGAGTAAAAATCCAAAGCTATCATCGAAACAGATGTTCTTGTCTCGTGGAAGCCAAATTTCTTGTGGCTGTGAGGTTTATTCATGGAGAGGTTCCACATTATTTTAATACATATCTCTTTCATTTTGTCAGATGATCGGCCTTCAGGGCTGCAGGTCATACAGGAGCTGTCAGGAAAATGTGGGACCCCAGACTCTGTGCCGGTCCTGATGAAAGTTCCCTTAAAACCATTACAACAGTGTCATAAACTTCTCATTCATTTCCTGCTTAATCATCACTCACATCCCTTAATATTTAAGCACTGGACACTTGAACTGTGAGATTCTCAACTAAGAAAAAATATTACACACAGTAACGTTTTAAGACGGAATAAACTACTCATGCCATACAACATCATTAATTTAACTTCACTTTTTTCAGCATTGGAAGAAGTACTCAGTTCCTCTACTTAAGTATAAAATAAGACTTTATAAACATGAAAATCCTCAAAATCGTCCTTTTGATATTTTGAGTTTAGAGAGAGCTCTCTTCATGTCTTCAGCCTCTCTGACTAAGAAACACACACATGCACTCCTCCCTCCATTCACCCACTGTGACAGTCTTAGTGCCTGTTGTGTTTAGTTTTGTTTTGCAACTGAGCTCACTTGGATAGGAAGTGAAACAGAAATTATAATTAGTTTGTGAGCAATAACGTTTCTGTAACACGTTTTTAGATTTCATATGACTATTGCAGCAGAACCATGAGTTAGAATGCTAATGGGAAATTACAAATCAGTTTTACTGCTGACTAAGAGCTGTTGGCTCTTACTATGTTATATAAGTATTCTGTGAGGTGAATTATGTGTGAACCAAACACACAGTAAACAAATCGGTAGCAGGTGTGCACATACATTTTCGTGAAGCCATTTCTCTGTGTGTGTGTGTGTGTGTGACCTTCAAAAAATTGCTGACCCTGAACCCCTGGTGGATCATTTCCTATTCACACATGACAAGGTATGTAGAAAGATGAAGTAGTCTTGACTTTCCTTCAAACTTCAAGAACCATACTGATGATTTTTGCATGTTTAAAGGACCATAACACCCATTTTGCATGTTTGAGCCTAATATATTCAATTTTCATACACGTAAGGCTACTGACAATCATTTCCCAAAGGAGAAAACTGTATTTCAGCTTTCCTAATATTTTGCAAAATCTATTAATCTTTCAAACTCATATATTTAAGCGATACACCCATCTTAAAAATCAATATTTCACCTGCTAATAGTTATGCAGCCTTATGAAGTTGTGGTTGTTTAAATTTTTCGATAAACACAGGTCTTTTTTTGGGACTGTATTCCCCAGTGGAGACATACATTCACTCTGTGCGTTTTATTGCACTTAAACACTAAAATTATGAAACTTAATAAAAAATAAAAAACCTGAATACACGTGTTGTTCGCAATGATGGATTACCTATCCCAAGAACATTTCAAATATCAACAAGTTGATTTTAATAGCGTACCAGAATGAACTAAAACCAATGGCAATCTGGAAGGCAGGAAAATATTTTTTTAACTCACTGTTCCAGTAATATGCTTTGGGAAATGATTGTCAGTAACATTACCATGTAATATATTAGGCTGAAACATGCAAAATGGATGAGATGGTCCTTTAAGTCCCATATATACAACCCGCATGTTATTGTACTTACTCACAGTCATTTTCCAAAACATAAAACCGTATTTTAGTTTTTCTCTCATTTTGCCAAATACCCTAATCTTTCAAAATTAAATGTTCAGGTCATACACCCACCTTAAAATTCAATGTTTTGCCTGCTAACATTTACACACAATTTTAGAAGGCATGGTCATTTTTCATTTCTTGGTAAAAGCAGTCTTGTCCTGGGACTATATTCCCTGGCAGAGATGTACATTTTCTTGAGTGCAGCCCTTAGCACACATCTCAGCTGATACATTACAGAAATATGGTTATCTAACAATTTCTCTTTTTTTTATGTATGATAATTTTATAAGTTAATTTCCAGTGAATTTATGAATGTTATTATTCAAAATCTACTATTGTCTTTAGTAGCTACATTATTTCATCGTCTTTGTCAATAAGCTAACTGTAAAGTTCCTAAGTCTTTACCAATAATATCTGAGAGATCCTTACCACAAGTGTTAGTTTATGTAAAGATATGATATTAGCCTAAACAAAAATGCAAAACAATTGGTATGGTCCTTTAAGAGAAAAGTGGCCGCATCATGGAGATGAAAAATGTATGGAAATGTCAGAGATTTAAAATGTCGTGGTCAGCTGATGTGTGGTTAAGCTAAAAAAGATTTTGGCAGCTGTGAAATGTCTTTTTTAACCTCATTGATTTCAGTTAAGAGAAAACGTGTGTCAGTATGCAGGATTTCATGACAATGGGTCAACCAAAGTCCAAAATAACGCTTTTTGGTGTCAACGATTTAAAAGTCAACAAGCAGCTCTCTGCTTCTGACAAGTTAGACCAAATAAAGGATTCATTTTGGTAGATAGTGTGTTGAATGATAAATTTTGAGCCTAGCATAGAAAGATAAAAGTTAGAAGTCTGGGCGGTTTTTCCGTTTAATATAACTCAGTCCGTTCCCAGTTTCGGTTCCTTTTGGAGTTACTTTTTTGGTTGTTCAAACAATCCTCCACAGCTGATATAATAGCTAAGTTTCATATTTACAGCCCTTACTGCTCAATTCAGATTTTTTATTCAGTTTTGATCTTGAAGGTTTACTTTCCTATTTTGTAAGTGCTTTGCAGAGCTGTGTTCACACCAGTGTCACATGAAAGGCCACAAATGTACACATTTAATAAAAACATCCAATGCACTCATGAATAATAATAATGTATTATGAACAATAATTCATATTATTATTCATATTATTAATAATAATATGAATTATAACAAATAATGAAAAAGGCACCCTGTTCAGCCATTTCTCCCAATTTATTTAAGAACTGCTTGGTTCCAAAATGTTCCTCTAGTTCAGCTTGGAAGGAAGCTTCTTCATATTATATATCTAACAAATCAGGAATATCCTCGTCTCTCTACTGACCCTTTGCACTGCTGCGGCTGTCCTTCATTTATTTTTACCAGGTTCTGAGGTCTTTATTGTCTTTATTATTTATGGGTTCCCATTAGCTCCTGCTTCAGTGGTCACTAATCTTCCTGGGGACTTCAATTTTAAAATACAAATCTTGATAAGCAAAAATAAAATTAAAACGTTCAAAAGAAGAAATATGACAATAGCATAATAATATAACAAATAAGAATAAAATGAATATCTATAAAGTCAATCAATCGGATGCAAGATCTCCTGTTACACCAATTGATCATGAAACAAACAATATAAGCCACATCAGCTAAGCATGACCTAGAAACAGCAATAAAGCATCAATCAATCAAATTTACATTTTAAATGCCTTCTTACTTGTTTCCTAAAAATATAAATACTTGTGTGTTGTTTAAGGTATTCTGGTAGTTCATTCCACACCACACAGGACCTATAAATAACAGAGTGTACTAAAAATTTAGTTTTAAACCGAGGAAGCAATAAATTGTTTTTACCACTATGACAAGTCTGATAGGGATGTATTTGATTTGAGTATTCTAACTCATCATGTAAAAATTTAGAAGTGCCCACAAATAGAGTTTTCCACAGAAAAATTAAACTAAATTGTAATCTAGTTTTAACCAAAAGCCAGAATAATCTGTTATGCATATTAACAATGTTAGTGCTATAAGAGGACCAGTCTAGTTGCTTTGTTTTGCATTATTTGTAATTTATTGAGATCCCTTTGATTTGCAGCAGACCAAATAATTGGACAATACTCGAGATGAGATAGCACCAATGAATAAATTACTTTTTCCTTGATAGCCAAAATACCAAAACCACAAAACCACAAAAACAAACAAACAAACAAAAAAAAAAAAAAAANAAAAAAAAAAAAAAACATGAATTCTGATCTGGCCATTCACATAGAGGTTATATAGCAAGAGGTCAGATATGAATCAGATCTAGGGCCACATATTCAAGTGGCCCAAATCTGTCCTAAAAAAAAAAAAAAAAAAAAAAAATCAGATTTGGTTTGTTTACACTGCATAGGAAAAAAAAAAATCAGATGCATCATATGAAGGCAAAATAAATAAACAAAATAAAATAAAAATAGATCTGGATACTTCAGCCTGTAATGTGAATGTAGCAAAAGTCATAATCCGAGACCAAACTGATTCCAGCTAAAGCCTTTTTTTTGTGTGTGGGAGGAGATGAAAGTATGAGAAGTTCAAATCAGGTGAGAAGGTGAGTGCTGAACTTGTTTAAAGCTAGCAGGGAGGATAATGTGTTGGACAGAAACATAAGCAACAGGTTGAGAAAAACAAATATATATTTGCAACCTTTCTTACAAAAACAGAAAATGAAAAACATTCTCAAATTCAAAGAACTGCAAAATATTCATATTGTATTTATCTAGTGAATTATATTATTGTCAAAAACCGATTAAATCCATGCTGACTTTCTTCTCTTTCTGGCTCGGAACTTATCAATCAACCCTTCCACAGTATGTTTATAGGGTGTATGACAAGCCTTGTTTTGTTTATTTCCTTATTATGCCGTAGGTAATTTTTTCCTGTTCAGTCCCAAACAGACTGAAAACAATTATCAATGCAAACCTTTAATTTTACTTAAATTAATAATACATGAGACACTCAGTGAAAATGAGTTGCACTCACTCACCCCACCCCCTTCCACCTCCGGCTTCTGTACGCATGCGCAGCTCTGCTCCAATAGTGCTGTTTCGGCCTGTTCCGTGGCCGCTCGGTCATTTTCGCCTCTTTGTTTTACTGATAGTGGATTTAACTCGGATTCAACCCAATATCCAGCGGACTGTGCTGCTCCCAAACAGGTTAGTTCGTTTAACTGGACTTCTTCTCTCCATGTGCCCTCCCTCGGTATGTCTGTCGCTGGTTTACAGTCCCGGTTTGCCCCCTGCTCCTCATTTTTCGGCTGTCTCTTTCCGCTTGGTGCTGTGGGGCATGCTGCCGTACGTGTTGTTTTATGTGTCTGTGGTGGTGTGTCTGTATGGCGGCGCCGGGCCCTGCAGTTGCACACCGGGATGGGTTTTAACGGGGGAAAGTGCATCATAAAGGCGGCTTTAACGCTGTCCGGGATGTACACGGTGTGCCGTACCAAAGCAAAGCCGCCTGCCTCTCTGCCTGTCTCGTCATGTTTTAAATGCTGTTGTTTCTCTTCCAGTTTTCTTTCTCATTGAGCTGGAATGTTCTTGAAAATAAAAAAACCCAGTCCACCATTAAGCTAAGTCTTCCTCCTGCCGTCCAAAGTTCACGGTATGCGATTGTTGGAGGTGGTTGAGGATCTGCAGAAGCATGAGGTTTGGATTAAATCAAGGCAGAAAGTTGGTGCATTTTTTTTCTTAAGGGTGGATGTCGCCCCTCACCAGACTGCAGCAGCCAGTTCTTTGACATTGTGGTGGGGAAAAACACGCAGGGAACAGCCAACAGGTCTGTGCAGTTTGGGCAGATGAAGCTAAAATCACCTTTAAGCAACATTTATGTCAGCGTCAACATTTTAGCTCCAGGGACTCCTCAACTTTTTATCAGGCCAAGGTCCCCTGCATGCACTTGATACCACACACACACCTATGGTTGAAGCAGGTTTGAGGTGCCTGTGCTGCAGGTACTGTGAATGGACAGGATGGATGGCTCTGTTTCTGACATGCCTTTGCAGCGTCGAGTCAGAAACAGCATTGCTAAATTCATGTCAAGCAAGTTTCCCTCATGAGCACCTTGTAGGCTTCATGCTGGGCCAAACTTCCTCCCTGGACTTAACGCAGCTGCTTTCAGGCATAATGTGTATAAGTAAATTAGGAACTACTTTACTGAACTATCTGGAGTAGGAACTATGTGGTTCCTTCATTGAGTTCCCTGCTCACATTGCCACCACGTTTCAAGAACCGTGAAGATTATGTAAATTGGAGTTGGTGATGTCTATCGTGCAAAAGCTGTGTCAGATCATAGATGTCACTTGAAGACAACTGGATCTCCTCATCCATCTTAATAGATAAAAAGATTTGTACCTCCTCATCAATCCACAGTTATGTGTAAGTTTTCCATTGTAAAAAAACCTTGAAACCTAACATGTTTACACACATTAAAACTTTGATTATTTAGGGCAATACATCTTTTTTTAAATTTATTTTTCAAAAGTCATGGAAACACCATAATTAGACTGAAATGAGCATAAATCAGACTAAGCTCACTCAAAGTAACAGACCTAGATTGTGCAATTGTAAATCTATTTATTCAGGTATGTAAACGTTAGCATTGCAGTAAACCACCTCTGTACACATTTCTTCACCTGGTGGACCCTCTGTACTCTGTACTCTAATTATGCAACACGTCATATTCAGGGAACCATGGATTCCTATTAATTCTGACCATGTATACATCTTATGCATAATTAATTGGTGTACAGCCAAAACATACAATATAGCATGCATGTGCTGTGTCTGGCTGTTTGTAAACACCAGCAAACACCAGCAAACACCAGCCAGCAGTTCCCATGAGGCTGCCTAACCTGTAGTAAAAGCTAAAAATGATTTGAGAACTAGATTTCTGCCACCAAAATGGATTCTGGTGAAGAAAGAATGAAGAAATTTTCAGAGTTCCTGTTTTTGTCGCCAGAACTCTTGAATGGCAAATCAGAAGCAATGGCATCACGATTCCCTATGGGGTTAGGATGAGAAAATGAAAGAATATTTATTATACCTTCTTAGTGCCAAGTTCAAGTAAGTGTAATTATGTCGAGAGTTGCCTTAAAGTTGCTTTAGGCATCATCCAATGAATTTTGATGACTTCAAGTATCAGGGAGAGGTAGCTATTTGAACTTTAATGGGGCGGGGGGTGATGAAAACCCTTGACTTTGAGGTTTCCCCTAATGAAATTATTTTTTGCAGTGTGTGTGAATGTTTTCTCTGCTTCTGTGAACTTTAGCAGCTATAAATCATGCAAGGTGTTGTCAGTAAATTGCACTCGGCATGCTCACGTTTATTAGCCCAGCCGGTCTGTGATGGTTTAAAGGGGTTAGAGATGCTAAAGATCTGTCTATCATTAGCAAGTCGTGCTCTCCTGGGATGAAGCTGCTGTTAAGACTGTGTCTTCAGCTCTTCAAATTTTTTGATTTGTCACTTCCTTTGGATAGGAAAATGTACCGACCTGACGTTTGAATTTGATTTGGGTGAACCTAAAAGCTCTTCTCTGCCCTCTAACTTAGGTCAGTAACATTTTTTTTAAAGATGATTCCCATTGTAGCCATAACCCGAACCTCATTTTGTCTCAGATTGACATGTCTGTGGAAGTTTTAGTCAACCAGGCAGTAAGATGTCTGGAAAGGTTACTGTAATGAAAGACCCCTGGTATCATTGGATCCCCCTGGATGAGCGATGGTTGCTGGCCAGCTGAATGTTACATGATCTGTAAATGATATGGCTGTTGCATAAAACTCCACATACTAACCAGGTATCAGCTTTCATGCCAGCTTCAAGCTCGCTTTTCAGGGAAACCCCAAATTACCTGCAGCTTTTCCAGATGGCTGGCCTCTGACCTAAAACCCAATGACACTGATTGATGAGCTTTTCTATCCTGCATAATGAAGGTAAATGATCAAAAGGACATTTATTTTCACCCAAAACATGCATATAAGATTGGTTAAAACAATGATGGTGATGAAATCTTGTCGTTTGCCTTCCAGGATCATTCTTTAGCTCATTTCTGGTATCTCAGGGTCACATGCACTCACACACTCTGACCAACAGAAAGATTCCACATAAATGTGTCGATCGCTCATTGGGACTGAGACGACCTGTTTAATCTGAAGTGAGCTGCGGTCTGCGTGTGTGTGTGTGAGGATGTACGGTGTGTGTTCAGTTTAAAAACTGTAGAATATTCAGGTGGAAAAAGGTCAGTAAAGAAATGTTAGTAGTAATTTCACGTATCACTTTCAATGCGTCCTTAGGAAAAGTCTATGCGGAATCCTGCAGGAAAATCTTTTTAATGACTTTGGAACCAGATTTGTATGTGGTCCCACCGGCGCTGTCTTGATTTAAAAAAAAAAAATAAAAGTCTTACAAGACAGTCCAACAGGATGATGCATTTGTTTTTTTCTTATGAAATCATGTCAAGACAGTTTCCTAATACTCGCCTACTAATCAAATTGCAGCTTGAAGAATTCGTCCAAATTATCAACACTGGTGTCTTTTTTTTTTCTCCACCTCCTCACAATTTCTTGTGAAGAGGTGGAAGCAATGGTAAGCTCCAGAAACTTCATTATGTAGAAAGAACTGTATGTACAAATAAACACATCATAGTTGCAGCATTCAGCAAAATTATGCATCATGAATTTGACAGGAAAGTCCACCACAATCATGTCCTGTTAGATTCAAGTAGAAATCCATTTAGATTGTATTTTAATTTTTGTAATACAAGACAGCATTAAAGGACAACATGGGTGGTTTTACATGCTTAAGCCCAATAAATACAACTTGTGTGATGTGATGTTACTTATAACCACATTATAAAACATAAAACTATTTTACTTTTCCTCTTATTTTGCCAAATTCCCTAATCTTTCAAAATCAAATGTTCAGATGATACACGCACCTTAAAATTCAATGTTTCGCCTGCTAACATGTATTTCTGAATGTAGAAGGGAGGGTCGTTTTTAAGTTCTAGGTAAAAGCAGTCTTGTGCTAGGACTACATTTCTTGGCAGAGAAATACATTTTCTTCTGTGGAGCTCCATGTTTGACTGGTAAAATAAAGTTACTTTGACAAAAAAATGTAATAGACGTGTTCACTATGATGGATTATGTACTTCAAGCATGTTTCAAGTCTCTACAAGTTGATT
Organism: Lucifuga dentata; assembly: GCA_014773175.1. Lineage (NCBI taxonomy): Eukaryota > Metazoa > Chordata > Actinopteri > Ophidiiformes > Bythitidae > Lucifuga > Lucifuga dentata. Next base: position 25,466 of record VXCM01002762.1, read on the forward strand.
TTTAATAGCAAGCTGGAATTAACTGAAACCAATGCCAGTCTGGAAGGGCTGAAACATGCAAAACCACCAGTATGATCCTTTAAAGCCATCAGCCACAAGAAATGTCCATTAAAGCCATGCAGATGTATCTTGTCTGAGCGTTTTTGTTTTCTTTTTTTTTTTTCACTCTGACGGTGCAGCAGAAACTTTTGCCAAACAGACAAGTGTCACGGTCTTGCTTGTGCCTTGTGCTGATTGTATCTGTTTAGTGCCAACATCTTGAATAACTGGTTGTGTAAATGAAATAGCCTGACTTTGCCTTCATGTTGACATGAAAAACACCCACTTACCGACACCGCGCTGGTTGGGGGACGGAGTCAACGAGCCTGTTTTTCGGATCCAGCAGATTACTTTGTTTTTAACATTTCTGCTTCACACTCCATTAAGAAGGGGAGAATTAAAGTTGCCTCAGATGATGTGATCACACACACATTAGAAGGCATTTATCTCAATCTGTGAAGCTGCTCTCTGCATTGCACCGTGCATTGTTTCAGTAGCTCGTCTGTTATCTTGAGCCGTGGTGGGCTAATAGACAGGAGCTGGACGGCATCCAGGCTAATTTGTTAACTCAGCCAACTCGACGAATGACGGGAGCGAGTTTACGATGTACGGATGGTGAAAGTGCAGGCTCTGGCTTTCAGGTGAGCTCACCTTTCTCCTGGTTTGCATGTTGGAGGTCTTCATCTCCAGCAACAACGGTTGAGAGGTGCTGATAGATTTCTCTACAGTACAGAGCACAGAGCATTTCTGTGCTGGTTTAGATGGGGGAACCTATATTTATCTCACTGTCATATGATCAAGATCCTTTTATAACCACATATAATTTGTATATCAGTGATATGAATGTAATCATGGCCTTTATCTCCCTGATTTGGGAGATAAAACAACATGTTTGTTGAGAGTAACTGACCAGATCTTTCTCTTGCTGTAAGTGCTTTGGAGTATTTAGGAGCTGAATGCAAAATACTTTTATGTTATAACAAAACTAGCAGACAGTTTATTGAGATACACTATTTTATAAGAAAGAGTTGAACAAAATGGCAGCTGAATGGAGTATATAACATTGATCAAGTATTATCAACCCTGATCACAGTACTAGAACTGTGACACTGCTTCCTAAGCAACGCTTCTTCAGAATCCTCTTATTTTAATAAAAAAAAAAGTGTTTTTATCATGTAATGTGGCAGAAGTTTGTGTTGAACTTTGGTAAAATGTCAATTTGAGGCTGACACCTATAGAAATGCATCCAGTAAGACAAACTCAAAGCTCCTTAACTGCCCTGAAACCTTCATTTTTGGTCCTTTACTTTTGTAACATGCAGACATCAACATGTGACGTGTATGTATTCACCCACACACCTGGACACACCCACCAGGTGCTCACAAGTAAAGTGCCTGTGAGGCCTGGCTCAGCTGGCCAGTCAGAACAGAGCAGACTTCTCGGGAGGGAGCCTTAAAGGACCATACCAGATGATTGTGCATGTTTGAGCCCAATATAGATAAGCCTCATGTATGTTATGTTACTGACAAGCAGTTTCCAAAACAGAAAACTGTATTTTAGTTTTCTTCTTACTAGCGCAGTGTCCATTGAAAATGTGCCTGTTCAGATCGGGCCAGACTTTATGGCCAGACTTTTGCTTGCCGTTAGTGCTCGTGGAGCTGAACATATGCTGCAGCGCCCGGAGCGTATCCTGCCACGTGGACTACTTTTTACCAGCACAGCTCAATTCGAGAACCGCTCATCCAAACAACTTTGCACGTGACACTGCACTACACTTCCTTGGGTCCTGAGCAATAAACCTGCTGAATTTCAGCTTCATACAGTGCCGGGTTCTAGAGATGTTGGTGCCACAGACAGACAGAGATTACTGGATTTAGATTTTGCCAAATCCCATAATCTTTCAAAATCAAATGTTCAGCTGATACATCCACCTTAAAATTCAATGTTTTGCCTTCTAACCCTTATGCACGATTGTAGAAGGCACAGTCATTTTAATTTCTCAGTAAAAGCCATCTTCTCCTGGGACTCTATTCCCTGGCGGAGACATACATTGTTTTCCATGCAACTCCATGTTGGATCAGTTAAATAAAGTTACTTCTAAAATAAAACCCCTAATAGACATGTTGTTTGCTGTAATGGATTATGTATCTCAACTTTCTACATGTTGATTTTAATAGTGTGCTGGAATGAACTGAAACCAGTGACAGTCTGGAAGGTAGGAAAAAAAAAGTCTGAAATGTACTGCTGAAGTATTATATTTTGGGAAATGGTTTTCAGTAACGTAATGTGTATGTGGATTGTATATATTGGGCTAAAACATGCATGATCACCAATCTCCTTTAAGGAGACAGTACTTACAATGGTCTGTTTTCACTCAGTGTGCACTAAGGGAGAATAGAAATGGATCAGTTTTCTTTGTTTGCACATTAAACCATTGTAAAAGATTCTAAATGGACCCCTAAATCAATATGAAAACATGGAAATCTGTTTAATCTATTGATCTGAAAAATCTGTTCCTGCCTTTTAAAATTAGAAATTTACTCTGTACAATATTTAATTTGACAATGTTGAGATCAGCTACTTAGTTATTGGACATTACTGCATTTTTACTACTCGACAGTATTTAAGCATTCTAAATGGCACCAAATCAAGTTAGAGTCAAATTTGACACCTGAACCCTATTCATAGAGTGTTTATTTGTAAAGTGTTTATTGCAGCCCAGTTATTATATATTTCACCATAACTTAACAACAGCCTTTTGTGGCTGGCAAGTTTGTGACTCAACTGTCAGACCCATTTGACAGGAAATCACCAAAACGGTGTCATATCTCTTCCTAGACAGTGTACTGTATTATGGCAGCTTCTATTAAACCAAGGACAACTACAATAACTTCCTTTTTGAAAATATAATTTGCCAGATTTAATTTGTTGGGTCACTAAACTTCCAAAGGTCACATAAAAATGTTTGTCTGGGCATTAAAAAAAAACAAACAACAACAAAACTTGAAACTCATTTGTGGAGTTTCACACTTACAGCAGTTATTACTTTTAGCCTTATTTAGGACAGACTGAGCAGCATATTGTGCTTTCATATCTTTTTAACACCAGCTAATGCAGATAATGGAGGTTGTGGTCAGATAGTTCTTAGCTTCTTCTTGCTAAGAAGGGGTTTAAATGAGAGATAAGTTGACAGTTTTTCTGTCAGCACACCTCCATCATCATACAAATTGTTCACCATCTACACCTACATCTTGAAGTGCGGCATTCTGGACCATACTTGTCAGCATTGAGCTTTGAAAATATGGGAGATTTTCTAGACACAACCCAGAAAATTAGTTAACTTGGCAATATACACTGCCTGGCCAAAAAAAAAAGTCACCGCCTGGATTTAACTAAGCAAATAGGTAAGAGCCTTCCATTGGATAGTTACTGCAGTGATTAATATGTTTCAGCTGACAAGTTATTTAACCCTAACTGATGCAGTGAGTAGCTTCTCATTTCTTAAACAACCATGTCGGAAGACATATCCTGTGGTCATGGAAAAGAGGTTACTCTGTTTCAGAAGGGTCAAATTATTGGTCTGCATCAAGCAAAGAAAACAACTAAGGACATTGCTGAAACTACTAAAATTGGGTTAAGAACTATCCACGCATTATTAAAACCTGGAAGGACAGTGGTGAACCATCATCTTCGAGGAAGAAATGTGGTCGGAAAAAAAATCTTGAATGATCGTGATCGGAGATCACTTAAACTTTTGGTGAAATCAAATCGTATAAAATCAACAGTAGAACTCATGTCTATGTTTAATAGTGAAAGTAAGAGCATTTCCACACGCACAATGTGAAGAGAACTGAAGGGATTGGGACTAAACAGCTGTGTAGCCTTAAGGAAACCACTTATCAGTGAGGCTAATCAGAAAAAAAAGGCTTCAGTTTGCTAGGGAGCATAAAGATTGGACTCTGGAGCAATGGAAAAAGGTCATGTGGTCTGATGAGTCCAGATTTACCCCGTTCCAGAGTAATGGGTGCATCAGGGTAAGAAGAGAGGCGGATGAAGTGATGCACCCATCATGCCTAGTGCCTACCTGTGGGAGCAGTGTTATGATCTGGGGTTGCTTCAGTTGGTCAGGTCTAGGTTCAGCAATGATATGTCCCAAAAAATGAGGTCAGCTGTCTACCTGAATATACAAAATGACCAGGTTTGTCCATCAATGGATTTTTTCTTCCCTGATGGCACGGGCATATTTCAAGATGACAATGCCAGGATTCATCGGACTCAAATTATGAAAGAGTGGTTCAGGGAGCATGAGACATCATCTTCACACATGGATTGGCCACCACAGAGTCCAGACCTTAACCCCATTGAGAATCTTTGGGATGTGCTGGAGAAGACTTTACACAGCAGACCGACTCTCCCATCATCAATACAAGATCTTGGCAAAAAATTAATGCAGCTCTGGACAGATATAAATGTTGTGACATTGTATAAGCTTATCGAAACGATGCCACAGCGAATGCATGCCATAATCAAAGCTAAAGGCGGTCCAATGAAAATTAGAGTGTGACTTTTTGTTTGGCCGGGAAGTGTATTTTGACCTTTTTATTTCATTGTCACGCAAGAAAAAAATACTTTGACAGTTATCTACACTCAGTTATTTACACTCATAAAACTCGCTTCCATGGGTGCGGCCATGTTGAGTGACGTCATACTCTTGAAGTCAGGGTAGATAATTTTGGTCCGAGTTTCCCAGACAGAGCTCCGACTTCAAGTGCCGTTCTAACGCATTTTTCCAAGTAGGAAGTTGGAAAAATCAGAGTTCTGAGGTAATGGGAATGCAGCATTATTCTCTCATTGAAAGCTTTGCTAGCATGATGGTATTACGTTTGTTTATTGCTCCCATGAGAAACTGTTTCAATTAACTTTGGTTCCACTTGGACTTCCACTTCCACTTGTAATACCTCCACGCCCCACCAGGGGAGCATGCCACGTAATGACTAAAATGACCGAATGACTAACTTGATTGGGCCAATTGCGATTCATAAAAAATATGGGACATTTACAGGAGAAATTACCAAACAGGAGCACGGCGGGAGAGGGGGTGAAAATATGGCAGAAACCCAGGAAAAAGCAGGAGTGTTGACAGGTATGTTCTAGACAAAGACTCAGAATATGACAGGTCAGCTTTCATTTTGTGTTCTGTCGGCATTGTGAGTGTTCCTTTAAAGATAAAACGTGGTCGAGGGTCAGTGAGGGTCTGCGTTGGCAACATCTCCTGAAGAAAGTCTATAATACAGCTGTGCAGAAGTGACAGCACTATTTAGCATCATCATTGTTTTAACAAGCCCAGAACGGTTTGTAAATGAACGTTGGCGGGCCTAATGAGGACTTAATTACTCGCCTGCCTTGTACTCGGGCGCAGCTTCTACAGCAAACGGAAGATAACTGTCATCCGTGCGACTCGTCCTGTCTCGCGTTCGGTCCGGATCACACAGTTTGCAGTTAAAAAACTGGTAACAAGAAGACAGGAGTTCATTTCTGCAGGCCTGTTAACTAACAAGCCCACGTAATTGCATTCCTCCATGTTGCAGCGAGCCTCTTCTCCTCCACATGCCATGGGTAGAGAATGATGCATTCAAGTGTTTTTACAGGAAAAGGGAAATTCCTACTCTTTGTTTAGCGAATTGTTTCTGAAAAATGCTATAAACGGCAACTCTGTTTTTAGAGCTGATGTGATGAGTCAGTCAAAAATATTCAGTGACAATTAATGCTTAAATAATTTATCAAAGTTTTGTGATTATCACTTTCACCACAGTTTGCTGTGTTTCATGTGTTACGTTATGTATTCAATTTTTTTGACTGAAAAAAGTTTGAAGAAATTTTCTCTGGAAGCTTATAATGAGTAATGATCATAAATTTAAATTTCACAGAGTAATTCATTAATCTTTCAATTAAAAAACAGTCGATTAAGCAATAGGGCTGATTGTTCAGAAACTTTCAATATCAGTATCAAATTTAAGTCCTTAATTTGACCCCTGTTAAAGACAAACACTGATTAAAGACAAAGAAGAAGTTTCTTAAGCTGATAATCATACTAATGGGCTGATTTCAATGAAATTTAGCATGATGTCTCTTTTTTTTTTTTTTTTTTTTTTTTAACAAAAAGAAGATTTGCTTATTTTGGTTATTAGCTTATTTCGATCCAGATCATATTCTTATTATAATTTTTTCCTCTTTAATAGAGAGAATTTTGAGTTAAAAGTCATGCTACTTCATAATGGAAGATTTTTTAGCTTTCAAAAAAATTCTGTTTTACAGAGTTCTTGTATTATAGTGGCTTTTGGTTGCTACCAAAAAAGTGAATTTTGATACCGGCCCTGTTAACTGACAATAAAATCTCCAGCTTTGATTCTTTTAATGTAAATGCTCTTTTAGTGGCCGGGGCCTTTATTTACCTCAACTGCAGAGAGAACCCAGTATAAGATACAGGCTTTTATAAGCGACAGGCCTTTATTTCTAATTTTAAGCTCTTTGTATATCTTCGTGTTCTCGCCAGACTTTCTCCTCTGCTGGGTCAGTTTTGTGAGTAGTTTGTCAGTAGTTTGTGTCCTTCAGTTTTCCATTAAAAATCCTCTGGGAATGATGACTGCGGTAAAAATCTGTTAAGTCAGTGTTCCCTGCAATGGCTGTTAAGGGATGCATGGTGAGATGTCAAACCAAAACGAGAGCCTCGTGCCCGGCTTACAGCGTGTCCCACCGCTGATAGATGCACCATGAATACATTCAAGAAAAGAAAAACAAAAAAACTCCTCCCACAATGGAGAAACATTTCACTGTGTGATCATTCCTCTGTTTAGCTTTTATAAAGGTTTGCTTTCATCCACTTTTCAAGGTTGGTGTGTTACAGCGGAGCGTCCACTCGCTCCTCGCCAGGGAGGAGCTCCATGTTTACGGCTTTGTTTCACACAGAGTCCAGTCGTTCCTTCTGGCTGAACGGACAACGGCTGGAGATAGTTTTAAAGCAGTTTGATACTTAAAACATAGATACTGTCATCTGATTATGGAGCCCAGGAGGGCTCAAGGAGGAAAAAAAAAAATCGTTCAAACAATTTAGTAAGTAATTTGAATGACTTTTTTTTCCTCTCTCTCTCTCCTCCTTTAGCCCTCCCAGGCTCAGCAGCAGCAGCAGAATACACTAATATTTGCCTGGGCCAGTAACAGACATAGACAGGCCTTTATTTGAGGCCAGCCTAGACCAGTAACACTGGTTTGGTATACATACTGTATACCAAACCAGTAACACACATATACCACTATTTTGTCCTGCTGACTTTGCCTCCTGCTATAATTGGAGACGAGCCATTATTTGAATACCGGCTTTTAATAGTGAAGTTATAGTATTTCATTTCTTCCATGGAAAATGAAAATGACTTCACTTGTCAGTTGCTTTATAACCCAGCAAGATGATCCCTGAACCACCCATCTCTCTCTCTCTCTCTCTCTCTCTCTCTCTCTCTCTCTCTCTCTCTCGCGCTATATCTGTTCTCTCATTCTGTCTGCTTGCTGCTGTGACCACTTAAAGTGAAATGACCTCCGCTGACCTCTCCATGGCAGAGCTGCGAGCACTGCACAGGGTGGTTGCGTCTGCAGCGATTCCCTCCCCCAAAGCCCTCCAGGGTCTCTGGTGTCATTACCCTGAGGTCAGCAGGCCAAGAGCTCTGTGAGGGGGCACTTGGGCTTGGAGAGTTTTCTCTTAGAGGTTGTGGTTTTCATCAGTGACAGGTGGATGTCAGAAGTAACAGGTAGAGGAAATATGCATTAAGAAATATGACTTTGATTGTCTCTGTCAATAAATGATAAACATAGTTATGATTCACTCTGTTCAGCTGATGTTTTTTTTAATATCTTGAATGTAGTAGTTTTTTTTTCTTTCTTTTTTCATTAATAAAAGTCTGTCAATAAATTGTAAACATAGTTATGGTTCAGTTCAGTTGATGCTTTTTTAATACCTTGAATGTACTGTATATATATTTTTGGTTCATTAAGGACCATACCACCCATTTTGCATGTTTGAGCCTAATATATTAAATTTTCATACATTTTATGTTACTGACAATCATTTCCCAAAGGATAAAACTGTATTTCAGCTTTCCTGATATTTTGCAAAATGTCTTAATCTTTCAAAGTCAAATATTCAAGCGATACACCCACCTTAAAAATCAGTGTTTCACCTGCTAATAGTTACGCAGCCTTTTAAAGTCATGTCATTTAAATTTTTCAATAAACGCAGGTCTTCTTTTGGGACTATATTCCCTGATGGAGACATACATNTCATTTAAATTTTTCAATAAACGCAGGTCTTCTTTTGGGACTATATTCCCTGATGGAGACATACATGCACTCTGCGCTTTTTATTGTGCTTTAATACTAAAATTACAAAACTTGAAGAAACCCTGAATATACGTGTTGTTTGCGATGATGGATTACCTATCCCAGAATGTTTGGAGTATCAACAAGTTGATTTTAATAGCGTACCAGAATGAACTGAAACCAATGGTGGTCTGGAAGGTAGGAAAAAATTCTGAATTAAATTAAATTATCACCGTTCCAGTAGTATGCTTTGGGAAATGGTTGTCAGTAACCTTACTGTATGAAAATTGAATATATTAGGCTCAAACATGCAAAGTTGGTGGTGTGGTCCTTTAAACCTGCGTTTTGGAACTGGCCCCTAAGTTATCTTGGTAACTCTGCTCAGTCAAACTTGGAAAAGGTCTTTTTTTTTTTTTTTTTTTTTTTTTTTTTTTTTTTTTTNAAAAAAAAAAAAAAAAAAGGATTGGCATGCTAATTCTAATTCCCAGTCACTGTGATTGAGCTGCTTGGTGTCATATTGAAGGAAACTGTGGTGATACTGGTGTAACTTTACTGAAGCAGGCTGGGAGAGAAAACATCCATTACACCAAGGCCTTGTCAGGATACTGTAAGTCAAATAAGTCATTTTACTGAAAAATATGAAATGAGACGTAATCACACACTTTCATAGTGATTTTTAACATGGAAAAATGAAATGGATGTACACAAATTAATACATTGGTCTAAGTACAAATGTGTTATTATTCTCTTAATTTTAACTGTCCCAACCCTCAAATCAACCATAGTCAAATGAGTTTTGACCCTTTAGTTTATAGGGAGAGGAAGTGGTAAATAATCATCCAAGTTTCCAAAAGTCTAAATACATTCCTTACTTTTTATTATTATTTATTTATGCTAAAAATAGTGTTTTCATGCTTGTCTGCACAGACTAATATCAAATTGTGTTATAGTTTTAGATTTCACAGTATGGAGGCTTTCAGTTTGATAGCAAATAATGGTAAATTTGAAAATAAACAGTCGCAATGAAATCGTTTTAATCTCAAAGTCGCAAAGTTTCCCATTAAATTTTGAGGATATCTGCACTGTAATTGTTGTAAACTAAAAGTGTTTTAGTCGTCATATGATTTCACTGTCTACATAGAAAAAAGTTTAGAACCACAATAGTTTATCTTAATCTATGACAATAAGTGTATTCAAAATGAAGTCTGGAAGTTTAGAAACTTCTTTTTTTTTTTTTTTTTNTTTTTTTTTTTTTTTTGTTTTTTTTTTATACTGTTTTTTTGAGAGACAGTCTCTCAAAAAAAGTGGACCTCTGTTTTATGTGATAAAATCTAATCCTTTTGTCCATACAAATGCTCGTTTCAACTAATTGTGCTTTTACACAGATTATTTGGTGTGCGCGTGCGTGCGTGCATGTGTGCGTATGCGTGTGTGTGTGTGTGTGTGTGGGTGGGTCAGGAATGCACTCAGCCTCTCGCTATTGGTACAGAAGCAGGACCTGCTTTAAAATCTTAACTGGAGACAGATAGTAAATGTGAGTAAGTGTGTGTATGTGTGTGTGCGTGTGGGCTAACACCACTGTAACACATGCGTCATCTCACACCAACGTCTTTGCAGCTATTCTCCAAAACAAAAGTTTTATTTACGTGTTTGTGGGAGTGTGTCAGTTCTCAATGAAATTGTTCACAGCTTTGCAGCGAGGTCAGAGGTCAGGATCAGCTGAGGACGGGTTTCACATGATAAATGATATTTATGCCGTGGAATGTGATCTGCATATTGCTCACCTTGCTGTCTACTCCTAATGCCCTGTGCCCTGGTCAATGCATGATGTAGCATGGGTTGGTTGCCGACGTAGCAACACGTCATCGAGAAGTGCCCGGATTAGATGCCGCCAATAGAATCGTAGATTATGTACCAATTTACAAACCTAGTAGCCCTGTTCGACTGATAACATCCACCATGCAGTTGTTTGGTGGACAGGGCTTTCCACTGCTTCAACTCTCTAACAGACACGTCTGACAAAGATGTATGTGGCCTTAAATGGTCTCAGATATAATCAACAAAAGAAATACAACTTGATGCATAATTTGATGTAATCCAATATATGTCACATCCTCTTTGTCTTTGTAAAAAGTGTCCTAAAGGACACTTTTCCACTGTAGGACCAAATGGTTACCAGGGTCTCTTCGTACTGTTCCGCGCTGCTCCGGACTCGTGGGGATGGTTACCATTTTCTGTTTCCATCTGTGGGGCTGCTAAAACCTGACATCAACACACAAAGCAGCACCAAAACTATTATATGAAAGGTTATTTTCTCAGTTTTTTCAGCATAGTTATGAAACACGATATGCAGTAGATAAAAGGNAAGGTTATTTTCTCAGTTTTTTCAGCATAGTTATGAAACACGATATGCAGTAGATAAAAGGTTCAGGTTACCTAAATCCAAAACAAATATGTTACGGAGCACAGTAATGTACAGAGCCATGGTCATCTGGAACTCACTGCCAGTGCATATAATACAAGAGAATGACAAGGATTGGTTCAAAACTTTCTTAAAACAGCATCTGAAAGGACAGCAGTAATTTGGATGTAATGAATTCAGATAAAGATAATTTACCCCTAGATTTCTGATTTTATGTTTGTTTGATATCTTGTTGAACTGTGATAATTGTTTCTCTTCGAATTTTCTTTTTTGAATTATAAATTTTAGGAAATGGAGCTTTTTTGTTTGTTCTGTGGTGGGTGGTGTATTGTATATATTGTATGTATTGTGTATGTATTCCTTCTGTGTGTGTTGGACCCCAGGGAAAAATAGCCAATGCGTAAGCTGGTGCTAATGGGGATCCTAATAAAGAAAGAAAGAAATTTTGCATTTGGAAATGCAGCCGCTAAGAGATGAGATTACTGCACCGATCGCTGAAAATACTCCATATCAACAAAATTACCCCAGAAGTTTAAATTAAAAGGCTTAACTTAAAAAATACCCAACTTACCTTTTGGCTCATAAGTCAGCTATCAGATGCGGAGTCACAAAACTGATGTAAACCAATCAGTCAAACCTATGTCAGTCATCCTCAAAGTCTGGATCCAGACTGAACCCAACTGTCTCCGGACTCTGAGCAAATTATACTTTTCATATGTATTATTTGTATTATCTGCAGGACATTGCTGCAACTTAATGAGTCAAAATTCTCCACTTTCTCTGCTGTAAAGATGTTAACCCCACAGTTGGTAATAGCTTCAGCCCTGGAGCAATAAAGAGAATTCACCTGTGCGTCTCGAGCATGGTCTGGAGGCTGAATCAGGAGCGATTAGCACTATAAAACCAATGCTAATGGACCACTTTCAATGAAATTTACTCTGGTGGCTCATTTTTCGTAACTAGTTTTTGTAATGGGGATTTTTTGGCTTTGATGGAGGTATGTGCTGTCAGAGTACCTTCTTGTTCAGGTACTGGTGCTTTTTTTTTTTTTTTTNTTTTTTTTTTTTTTTTGTTTTGGCAGTGTGGTCGGCCTCCTAGCCCGATGCAGTCTGCTTCACTTTTGATGGGATCTATTGTCTCTCTGATTTCCCCAGGCGCCGGATCCTGGCTGGAGGATTGAGAGCCATCAGACAGAATTAGGAGTGTGGTTGGGTGAGTGCATTTTAATTTTTTGCCTGTTCTTTGTGTGAATTTCTGTCTGTCTGGAAACGTGTGTGTGTGTGTGACGGCTACATGTGTGTTTTGAAGCAAAGCCAAAGTTTCCACAAGAAGAGGAGTCCTCTCCTCTTGGCTCCATCCAAAAATACAGGCCTTCAGTGTCCGTTCCTCCAGCTGGCAGCCCAATTTATACTGAGGCCAAACACTCCAACACCCACAGGCAGGCCAACAGGGGCTCTTTTTGATGCCAGAGTGTGTGCTTGCTGGTGTGTTTCCTTTTGAGTGTGTGTGTGTATATCTGTCTCTGTGTACTCATCAGCTACTTAGACAGTTGTTCAGCCCTTGATTGACTGCAAACACTCTTCTCCACACTTTATCATTTCCCGAGGACTCTGATCTGTCTCTCTCTCTCTCTCTCTCTCTCTCTCTCTCTCTCTCTCTGTGTGTGTGTGTGTNTCTCTCTCTCTCTCTCTCTCTCTCTCTCTCTCTCTCTCTGTGTGTGTGTGTGTCGCACTCATTGGTTGAGACATGGATTACATTATAACAGCTGTTGACAGCCTGTAACCTCATTTGAACCTGTAATTCTGCTACTTGGCAGTGTGACTGTGCTGTTGCAGAATGTTAACTTAAATGCCAATATGATATTGACACTAAATATAAGAATACATTCATGAGAACCTGTTAACGGAGCCTAGAGGCTGCAGTGAGTATTACTCCTTACATGGGCATGTAGTTTTTTTATATAATACCACATACTGTATGCTAGTGATTTAGCTTTTTTTTGTAGAGCCTTCCATTAGTTTGTTCTGAATATATTCTGAGGATAAATCATTTTTATTTATCCTGACAGTGCTACAGGAAAGGCCACAGGCTCATTAGAAATCAAACTGGTCTGTCCACTTGGGAGCGAGAATGTGTCTAGATTGTGAGATATCTTGTGTGCAAAGGTAATATTTGGACCTGATTTAGGGCTAGAGAAGAGCCATTTGGGCGTTGAAATCAAAAGTGTTCATCCAATTTGCCCATATGTTGGTAGTACTTGTATACAAGTTTTTGGTCTAATGATACTGGAGGAAAATATCAGGGGTTCACTAAAACATGAATATTTCTCCTCTGGGGACCATGAATATCTTCAGCATATTTGATGGAAGTCTGGCCTTTAGTTTTCAAGATGGCTTGTCATTCTCAAGTGTTTGTCATGGGGAAAATTTGACCTGATGGATGAAAGATTGAGCACAAGGAATCGTCCTTACAGGACCAGAAATAACAACCTGCCAGTAGTTCTGTCAATATCCTGTTCTATTTATAATCCATTCTGAGAGCAGAGGGGCACATTCACCAATATCTGCCTAAATGTTTTTCTTAAATTTGTTCTTGAGAAAGTTTCTAAGAAAAGTCAATGTCAGATTCATGACGTGTTCTTAAATCGCAGAATTGTTCACACCTGTGTTCTTATGATGAATCCCATTGTCCTCGTAAATCAGGGATAGGTAACTGGCGGCCCGCGGGTCATATACAGCCCGCACCTTTAATCTATCAGGCCCTTGGATGACATCTCAATTAATAAAAATGAAAATTATAAAAAGTGTTTTCCTTTGTTATTACCACCACCCATCAGCAGNTTAATAAAAATGAAAATTATAAAAAGTGTTTTCCTTTGTTATTACCACCACCCATCAGCAGAGGGCACTTGGTCATTATTGATGCTATATTTACTACCATCCATTTCATTCTAACAAAGCTTTAAATGAAAGAATAAGATCGGTGGGGATGGCCCTTTGAGAATTAAATTTTATTGTCCCTCATCCTCATCAGAGTTGCCCATCCCTGTCGTAAATTGAAAGCTGTGCCAGTTGTTCTAATTCGCATAGGTAAATGCCCCGCTCAATCCCAATAAAAGGGCATGAGTCTGCAGGCCGTGTGCACACAGAAATCACACACAGAAATTGAAAAAAAATCTTGAGAGAGAAGTCAAGAATGCCCAAATGAAAATCTGAAGACGTTCGAGCACTGGACTCCAAACGTAAGAAAAAACTTCAGTAGTTGTGAAGTGGAGATCCTGCTGCAGGAAGTGAACAGCAGATGAGCATCATATTTAGTTGCGTCAGTAGTGGATATAAAATAACAAAAAAAAAAAGCATGGAATGCCATTACTCATTCAGTGAACACTGTATCCAGAGAAGGGCGCACAACTGATGAAGTAAAAAAAAAAAAAAATTATTAAAAAATATTATAAATGATAAAAATATTATTGGAATTTAAATCCTATAATGTTATACAACTGCAGAATTGAAGAAAACGCAATAACCAGTTATTTTGACAAACATGTCAGCACTCAAATATGCCCAAGTGTGCCTAGATTCTGTTCTTACCTAAGAAAAAATCCAAATAAGAAAACATTGGTGAATTTCAGGATCTTCATGGAAACTGCGTAAGTGGGTTTTAGGAAGAAAATTCTGCTTAAGAACGGTTGGTGAATGAGGCCCAAAGTGAGTAGTTGGAATAATAGGCCAGAATGTATGATCGGATAAAATTCCAAACTTTAAAGACTCTGGAGATGCAGATGACATTTTATATTCCATTTCCAAAAAAAAAAAAAAAAAAAAGGTAAAACTGTCACAAATTTGCAAAAGTCCTCATTTAATCACACAATATCAACGTTGGATCAAATTTTCAGTAATTTGTGACAATGCAGGCTGTAACTAAGAGCTGATTAATGAGAAGTCATTGTGCTAAGGGGTCAAGAGATCACCCAGGAACCATCACCTCTTCCTGTGATGCTATTTTTTTTTTAACCAATACAAGAGGCAGTAGGCTCTGCTCTGTTACATAAGAGCTCCAAAAAGACAGATCAACCCTCAAAACAATTTAGATTTTAGGCATTTAGATAATCCTCTTGTATAGAGTAAGTGCAACAGTACATTAAGCTTCAATTTTCAGATCTTCATTTTTACAATCAACTATTAATAAAGAGTGCAAGGATTAGTGGCTTAAAAATGTCACAGAATATTCCAGGAAATAATTTCATGTCACAATAATTAAAAATACTTTGTACACCAACTAATATTGGTGTAGCACTCCCAGTGTTATGACGTCATGGTGTTACTAGAACACTAACATCAGAGTGTATTTCAGGCTACTGTCATCATTTGAGGGACATTGCAGTTGTTAAATGTGCTATTAGAGAAAATGGAAGAAATACAAGTATAAGAGAGAAAATCTTTTTGTTGTTATACTGTTATACTGTTATTATACTGTTATTATACTGTTACAATTATAATAACTGTACAATTATACTGTTGTACCAAGTCTACTACTCTATAAAGGACCATATCAGCCATTTTGCATGTTTGAGCCTAATATGTTCAATTTTCATACACGTAACATTACTGACAATCATTTCCTACAGCATACTACTGGAACGGTGAATTAAAAATGTTTTTCCTACCTTCTAGACCACCATTGGTTTCAGTTCATTTTGGTACACTATTAAAATCAACTTGTTGATACTTGAAATGATAGGTAGTCCATCATCACGAACAACATGTATATTCAGGTTTTTTTTTTTTTTTTTTTTTAGAAGTTATGTAATTTTAGCATTTAAACTCAATAAAAAGCATGGAATGAATGTACAGTATGTCTCCACTGGGGAATATAGTCCCAAAAGAAGACCTGCGTTTTTTGAAAAATTGAGACGACTGTGACTTCATAAGGCTGTGTAACTATTAGCAGGCGAAACATCGATTTTTAAGGTGGGTGTATCACTTGAATATTTGATTTTGAAAGATTAAGAGATTTTGCAAAATATCAGGAAAGCTGAAATACAGTTTTATCCTTCGGGAAATGATTGTCAGTAATGTTAAATGTATGAAAATTTAATATATTAGGCTCAAACATGCAAAATGGACGGTATGGTCCTTTAAGCATTTAAGTCGGCCGGCCCGGATCGGATGAAGCATTAAGTAGCCTTTAATCTCATGAGTACAGTTGCCATTTTCTTGGAGTTGCCATCTAGTGACCATTAGAGTAACTACATCTTAGCTGTTGTCTCTTTAGTGCCTTTCAATCTTATCTTACAATCTTACAGTCATTTTTTTCCAGGAGCTCAGGAACCAAATTTGAGGGATCATTTCATGATGAAGTGCTTCACCTCATCTTCAGTCCATGTTTTCTCTTTATACTCAATCTTCTCTCTCTGACAAACTGAGCCTTTCAAGCTTAAATAACTGCTGGATCGCAGATATCAACATCTGTCTTCTTACACCCACAAAAGTGTTTGAGTTTGTTTCTGGTGTTACTACAGGTATATTATATCCTCACACCTGTCTACACAAACCAAACAGAAAGAAGAAACGCCCTTGAGTTTTAAATACCTGCTTCAAACATGCCTGGTGTGAACATGTCCTAAAATCAACCCGCCAAAGCACAAATACCTCATTACGTCACTCATGTCATGAGATGATAACATCTGTGTGAAGCTCCTCAGTGCATGGCTTCTCTCAGCAGTACAGTGTGTGTGTTTGTGTGTGTGTCCTCAGCAGCCCCCATCATATTTCATCTCTGTCAACTAACTGGGCTAATTTCATGGTCTGGTGCGCAGACAGAAGCAGGCTGGCAGACTCACCGTTGTCAAAGAGCATTTAAGGGCTCCATTCCTGTAAGCTTACGTGTGTGTGTGTGCGCGTTTGGAGGAGGATGAAACGGCGATGGGTGTCCACTCGGCGTTCCCTCGCCCATCGTGACTACAGTAGTCCTACAGTTAAGTAATGAATCATCACACACAGTGATTGCATGGCTAAACATGGCTGCCTGGGAGACAGAAATCCGCCATCCTTTGTGGGGGATGTCTTCAACTTTCAGAAACTCTGTCAGTGTGTGTAACGGAGGAAGTTTGTCAGTGTGTGTAATGGAGGCAGTTTGTCAGTGTGTAATGGAGGCAGTTTGTCAGTGTGTAATGGAGGCAGTTTCTCAGTGTGTGTAACGGAGGAAGTTTCTCAGTGTGTGTAATGGAGGAAGTTTCTCAGTGTGTGTAATGGAGGAAGTTTCTCAGTGTGTGTAACGGAGGCAGTTTGTCAGTGTGTGTAACGGAGGCAGTTTGTCAGTGTGTGTAACAGAGGCAGTTTGTCAGTGTGTGTAACGGAGGAAGTTTCTCAGCGTGTGTAACGGAGGCAGTTTGTCAGATCCTCTTGTATTTTAAAATTTTTTTTTTCTGTTCTGTTTTTTTCTGTTCCACAGAACAGTGATCCTCTGTGGAACAGAACAGAGTGAAAATGTTCAGCAGCTACTGGATGGATTGACTTGGAATTCGATAGACCAGACATCATCCCTCGGAGGATCAGTTCTAATCTTTTTTGGGGGATACTCCACCGATAAGGACTTTTCATCCAGTGCCACATTGAGGCCACAGTTTCCATTAGTCCAGCACTTTCTTGTAGACAAACTATTGTGAAAAGCAACAGTTGAGTTGTCATTAATTTTTCTGGTGCTCAGAGGATGATTTTGATGACTTTCGGTCTTTCCTTTGAACTGCACCTTTGGGTACAGGACAGTTTACTCAGCAAACTCATGCTTCTTAAAGGACAAACCTATTACATTTAGGAGACAACATTGCTTTTTCCTGAAACCACCTTCAGGCCAAACTGGATGCTCCACTGCGACAAATATATAAGAAAACCACGATTTTCTTCCAATATTTGTAGCTGTGATGTTTCCGCACTTCCCAATTATTGCCTGTTAGTCAGTCAGCATGGGTAGCACCATGATTTATTCTGATCATTTCTGTTGATGCTGTTGACTTCCTGTACATTGCTCTGATTTGTGAAAAAAGCTTTCCTGTACCGTCTGTAGCTTTGATCAGCGTTGTGTTGTTTTCAGTCATCAATAGATACTCACTGCCATTATATTGCCAAATAAAATGCAGGTTTTCTCACATTTAAAGGGTTTGTGTAAATCCTCTTGACAGCTTTCTCACTTTCTGTCTCTCCTCTTCCACAGGCTCCAATGAGAGGCTCTCCATGATGCGGAGCTAACACCGTCGGCCGCACAACCACAAGACGAGACGTGGCTGCCGCAACACCCACAGTCGACGCATGGCGGTATTAGGGGTAAGAGTTACCCTGTTAACTTTCCTTTTGCGTCTTTATTTGTAAAGTCTTGATAGCCTCTAACTTTTATCGGCCTGGACAATAAGAGAACAAGAGCAAAATCTCTTTCTAACTATTTTCAGCATTTAATGGACATTGGCTGATACACTGCAGTCTCAAGCTATGACATTGGAAACCTAGAAAACAATTAGCCAACATCCATCCATCCATTTTCTAAACCCGTTTGTCCTGTTGAGGGTCACGGGGGGGCTGGAGCCTATCCCAGCGGTCACAGGGCGAGAGGCGGGGCACACCCTGGACAGATCGCCAGTCTATAAAAAGTTGTCATGAATTAGATAGTTGATTGCATTGAAGAAGCAACAAAAATCATTTTGACTAACTTCTGAGTCATAAGACTGTTATTCAGTCTAATTTATATGACAGTATTGAGTGCGCCATTATTCTATGTAACTCAAAAGCCTTTTTTAACTGTATTAAAATGCTAAAATTAATAACTGACAGGAAAAAAAAAGGCGTGTTTTTGCTGTGATGAATTACAAACATGTTTAAAGTCTCTAAATGAATGTTGATTTTTAAAAAAAAATTTTTAAATAGTGTTCTGAAATGAACTGAAAACCAATGGCTGCCTGGATAATAAGCACTCCTGAAGTACGCTTTGAGAGATGGTTGGCTGAATGTAACCTGTAGTATTTATTGGACTCAAACATGCAGGACCACTGGTAAAATTATATATTTTGTTAGTGGTTCTCTAACAAAAAAATATGTATTGGCATGAATAACAACATTAGAGAAGAACGGGAGACCATGGATGAAGTGAATGCCAACAACAATGCTGACAAACAGAAGGGTGAAATCAGTTACGTGCTGTTTTAAGTTATGAACTAATTAAAAAGCATGTTTTGAAGGCCGACTTAAAACTGAGTTTAGATGCAGTCAACCAAGTCAGAGGGAATAAAATCAATTAAAAATATTTCATATTTGAATATAAGCTGACAAATGCTTGTTTTGGACATTTGATTAAAAATTTCTGCTGTGCTTTATCCACCTCAGCCTCCAGACACTTTCACAGTTGTAGGAGTCAGCGAGGTGGAGCCTCTAAATGACGGGTGNCCTCAGCCTCCAGACACTTTCACAGTTGTAGGAGTCAGCGAGGTGGAGCCTCTAAATGACGGGTGGTTTAGCTGTGTCGGTGTCTGACTCACTCAGCACAGCCAGCCATTATCTGAGTGGTGACTGGTGGTAATTTCACATTCGATCATTTGGTCCCATCTTTCCATTTCGGTAGCCGTGCAGCTCAAAGACTCAGCCACTCAGGCTGTTAAAAGTCAGCGATCCACTCTGATCCACTCAGTGCAGCACGCAGGTCAGTCAGGTGCAACGCCGATGTGTCTCTGTGCTCCAAATTCTGCACGATGCAAGAGGCTCTGGAGTCTCCTCATTGCTGTTTTATACAGCTACCAAGAGCCATAAACCACAAAATCATGTTTTGTTGATGCTGAATTAATTTAATTTTAAATACCATTTTTGCAAGGACCCCTCAGCTTAGGTTATTAAAGGAACATACTGGTGAGGGTGCATGTTTGAGCCCACTATATACAAATCCACGTACATGTTATGATACTGACAACCTCTTCCCAAAATATACTACTTTAGTGGTAAATTTTAGATTTTTTTTTCATACCTTCCAGACTGCTGTTGGTTTCAGTTCGTTCCAGTACGTAATAAAATCAACTTGTAGAGACTTGAAACACGTTTGAGACACATAATCTATCAGAGCAAACCACGCATCTATTAGGTTTTTATTTATTTATTTTTTTTGTTGAAGAGAGCTGCACAGAAGACAATGTAATTCTCCGTCAGGAAATATACTCCCAGGAGAACATGGTTTTTACAAAGAAATTAAACTGGCTGTGCCTACAATCGTGCATAAGTGTTTGAATATGAAACATTGAGTTTTCAGGTGTGTGTATCACCTAAATATTTGATTTTGAAAGATTAGGGGATTTGGCAAAATAACAGGAAAACTAAAATACAGTTTTATGTTTTGGAAATTGTCAGTAATGTAACATATACACTACAGACCAGAAGTTTGAGGCCACCCCCAGATTTAAAAAAAAAAAAAAAANAAAAAAAAAAAAAATCATCAATACACTGTTTGTTTTACTATTTATTGCACAGGAAATGACAAAAATACATAAATAACTAATTAGTTTTCAAGAAAAATTTCTCAACATAAAAGCACTTTGAATCATTTCAGGCTCAGACTTTGGTTTCGTCAAAGTAACCCTCTCTGGCCAAGTCATAATTCTCAAAACCTTTTGCTTCTCTTTTGAATGGATGTAATTTTGGCATAATTTTGATGAATGTTTTGGATCGTTGTCCTGTTGAAGAATGAAATTTTGACCAATAATTCATAAACCGAATGGAATCATATAACTTTGAAGGATGGAATGGTAATTCTCTTTCTTCATAATTCCTTTAACTTGGACCAAGTCTCCAGATCTCTCTCCTCCAAAACAACCGAACAGCATTACTGACAATAGCATGACCAGACTTTGTAGCAAGTTAATCCCAGAGAAGGCAGAGAAGGCAGACAGCAGGCTGTTGAATAGAATGTTGAAAGAAGAGAGTTTTGGCTAAGGGAGTTGGAACACAACTGGAGTGTCAGTGCACTAATACAGACTGATGCCTTCATTAAAAATCATTTCTTAAGCCATAATGGCTACATAATGTGCTCCTGTTGACAAATTCTTCTTCAAAACTAATTAGTTACATTTATTTTATATATTTTTGTCATTTCCTGTACAATAATTTTAAAGCAAAGTGTATTGATGATTTTTAAAAATCTGGGCATGGCCTCAAACTTCTGGCCTGTAAGTGTATGCAGGTTGTATATATTGGGCTCAAACATGTACGATTGCTGATATGGTCCTTTTAAAAGGTTGTGTGTAAGTGATGTGCCAAAGCAGGACATTTTACAGTTAAGAAATTAAGTTTATAATTAAAGATGACAGAAATACTAAATAACGAGTCAGTTTAGAAAAGTAAAAGTAAACGGTTCGCAATTAGAACAGAAATATAACGAACAAAATTAAACTTGAATTACAGCATTTTAGTGTTAATTTTTAAGAATTCTATGATTTTTGCCTTCTGTGCATTCATTTTATTCAGTGACCTGTAATGAATGAAGACAAAACGTCATATGACGGATATAGATAGATTCCTGACTTTTCCTGTTATGCCAAAATGTCCACTTGCCTCAACACTTTGATTCATGACAGGACTCCTCAAAAACTATTGGCTAAATTCAGCTTTACTAATATGCTAATGCTAACAGTAGCTTGTGTGGCTAAAAAGAGACAAAATCAGAAGGTAACACAGGAAAAAGCTGTAATGCTAGCTAACTCATAGCAACAGAAAGGATCATTGAAACCCAGCTAACTGATATGTAGTGCTGAGGTAACCTAGACAATGATTTTGTTGTGATTACAGTTTTATTTTATTACTGCTGCTGACTGTTTTGTACTGACAGAGACTTTTGTTGTGGAGGACAGAAAATGATTTTATATACATTAAAAGGGAAGAACATGGCAGTTAGTTTCCTGGTTGCTACAGTGCGTATAATCTCGAGAGATTCTTGGCAGAAACTAATCTTTGTATAATCTGCTGAATTAAGCAAATAAATGACTCAGTTTAATCCTTAATTTGGTGTTGTTTTTCCCCCCAGAACCCCGACATGCTGACGAGGAAGATAAAGCTGTGTCACATCAACGCCCACATCACATGTCGTCTGTGTGAGGGCTACCTGATCGACGCCACCACCGTCACGGAGTGCTTACACACCTGTAGGTCCCCGCTCGCCCTCTCCAGCTCTCTTACTCTCACTCGCTTCGTCTTTCTTTTAATTCTTTTTTCCTTTATTTTGTCAGTCATGGTTTGATGTGTAAAACTAGATGACATGCAGCATGTTTGTGTACATCTGAGTTATAAATGAATGGGGCAGCGGTGGCCTAAAGCTTAGAGAAGCAAGCTCGTGACTGAAGGGTCGCTGGTTCAATCCCTGAACTGGCAGGAGAAATCTGGGTTGGGGAGGTGAATGAACAGCGTCTGCCCCTCCCTAATTGTCACCACTGAGATGCCCTTGAGCAAGGCACCTAACCCCGAAATGTTCCAGTGGAGCTGCTCAGTGGCCAGCAGAGAAGTCTGCGGTTATACTGGGTAACTTCCAGGTGTGAATGTGTGTGTGTGTGTGAGCAGGATGTTTCTGAAAAAGAGCATTTGATGCTCAGTGAATTAACCCTGAATAAATAAAGGTTAAAAAAAAAAAAGTTACCCAACTAGCCATCATGTACATTTGCATGTAATTTCANAAATAAAGGTTAAAAAAAAAAAAGTTACCCAACTAGCCATCATGTACATTTGCATGTAATTTCACTTGCAAAAAAAATCCAGTTAGACTGCAGTTCTGTCTTTAGATTAAATAATCTTGAGCTGACTTTCCAAGATGCTTTATGTAGCTCAGGCAAGTTCAAAACTTATGAAAATTACTCTGTCCTGCTTATATAAATTCTTTAGTAGAGTATGGACGGCCTGGTCCTTAACTTTAAATATGAGGCCGATGGTTATATTTAATTTGGCTCTGTTTATTTCCCTGCTATCATTTGTTTTTGCAACTCCCATAGAATACTTCACAAAGCCACTAATTACGTGCGTTTGTATTCTTAATGGCTGGAAATCGTCTTCAGGATGTTATTAGACTCCTTTTTAACTGTCATACTTAACCGTTTTTAGTCACAGGAGTATTTCTGTTATCTGTTTCCAGGGCAAAACGACCGTTAAGCACATACGCTACCTGCTATTCGTTTATGTCATCGGCGGTGATGCTTTAATCAGGTTTTTGGGACTGAATTAGTTTTTATACAGCAACATTAAATCTCTTATGTCTCATTTAGCCAGGCTTTCAGCGCCGCCATTAACAGAACATTCATATTTCTGCATGAAAATGCTGCCAATCCATGTGGAAATGAATCATGCAGTGTATTCTATACAAACATTATTGGTTATTACAGCTGTTAATGTGTTTAATGGTCCATGAAAATAGTTTGCAGTGTAACAGAAATTGCAATATCTTCAGTCCTGTGTGTTACACATTTTCTAATTAAATGGCCTTTAAAGTTCCTAACATGACAGTCATGAATGTATGATCTGAGAGTATATATTAACTATTGAGAATAGAAATAGAAAGCAATAATCAGAGATTCCTAAAATCTTTGTTGACAGAGATTTGAATGACCAAATCTTACAAGCCGAGCAATTCTGAAATTAAAAAGACCTTAAAGGAAACATATTTTATTCCTTAAGTTATAGTCACTGGGCTCAAATGAATGCATTTAAATGTGCCAAAACAGGAAAAGAAATCATATTAGTTCCACAAAAAATTTACAGCCCTTTTCCATTTCCTTATGTGTAAAACTTATTAACCCTCTTATAAATTCTGTCTTAAATTAAAAGCTTTTCACTTATACTATGAGAATTTATCACTATCAAGAACGCACTATCAAGAATTATTATTATTATTACTATTTAGCACTATCAAGAATTTAGCACTATAAGAAGATAATAATAAAGCATTAAAGGATCATACCAGTGGTTCTGCATGTATGAGTCCAGTAATATACAACCTGCATTTACATTGTGTTATTAACAACCATTTCCTAAAGCATACTATTGGAGTGATAAATATTAGAATTTTTTTCCCCTGCCTTCCAGACCTCCATTTTTTTCAGTTCATTCCGGTACACTATTAAAATCAACATGTAGAGACTTGAAACATGCTTGAGATAAGTAATCCATCAAAGCAAACACAATGTCTATTAAATTTTTTTATTAAAATAACTTTATTTGACTGACACAGAGCTGCATGGAAGAAAATGTAAGAAAAACGACTGTTCCTTCTACATTCAGGCAAGCTAACACCAAGCGTGTTAGCAGGCGAAACACTGAATTTCAAGGTAAATTTATCAGCTGAATTTATCAGCTGAATTAGGGGATTTGGCAAAGTAACAGATAAACTAACATACAGTTTTATGTTTCGGAAAGTGGTTGTCTGTAGTGTAATGTGTATTTATTGGGCTTAAACACACAAAAGCATCAACATGGTCCTTTAAATACTACTCCTGCTATATGAAATGGCAGAAATTAAAGCAGGCAGACACATAAAAACCAACAGGAGTGTAGCTGTGTAATTCCCAAAGATCAAAAGTACTGCTTAAATTTTGTCCCTCAAAGTGTTTCGAACATAAAATCAATTTGTCTTTTGCTTAAAGTCATCAGTATGGCAAAAGTGAAGTACCCAGACAGTGTAATACCCCATTTGTACACCAGAGGGAGCTCTTCTACCACAGTTGGAAGCTGGTTTCTCCATTGGATGTCTTGGTGAAAATGATTCCGAGTCTTCCGTTCTTCTCATTTTGCAGACTTGAGACAGAAATTCATATCACGTCACCACTGCAGCTACTCCAACACACCAAACTGTAACACTGCAATACAGAAAATAGGATTTGTGTCTTTGAGATGAGATGTAAGCCTGCTTGCAATAAATTGAATTTGTGTTTCGTGTAGTGTGCTTTGTGTTATGCATGTGGAGGTTACCAAGGTGAGAGGTTACTTTAAATGCTTGATGTGAGTTTCATTGAAGTTTACACATAATTACCAATATTTCTTTTTTTTTTTATTCATGAGAAGTTCAGCATGTAGCGAGGAACATAAAAGAATTTGTTTTATTCATATTTTTGCGTCGACCTCCTTGTCTTTTTGCTGCAACCTCTCTCATTTCCTGCTTTATTGCTTTCCACCGTGAATACAAATAATAAAATTTACTGCAAATAATCAACAAGCCACCAGGTTCAAGAAATGGTGAACAGCTCATTCTTTTTCAGGAAGGGATGAGGAATGACTGAGATCATAATGGCAGTATTTATGGTTTAAAAGGTGTAAAGGAGATGATGTGATTATGCATTATGTTATTTTCCCCTCGCTTTTATGGTGTAATATAGCAGGAGTTTGTGTTGTGTTTGTATATGTTTAACATTGTCAAACTGGCAAAACTTCTTGTCTTTACTAAAATGTACAATACAAAATGTATTACACTATATTATACAAAACATATATTATACTATTATATAAAATGTAAAATACTACAGTTTTTACTCAGTATGCACAGTGTTGACGACAGATGCAGAATGTGTGGTAGAATTATTCACTCCTGAAATCTTCAAGCCTAATTCAGATCACAGCATCCAGCAGGAAAATCAGGATTATTCATTTTCTTAATACTTTATTGCCATGTCAACTTACAGTTGATGGGAATTTGTCTCGGTGTGCTCACAATACATAAACACACAATAAATAAGCATACAACAGTCCTTCATTACACACACACACACACACACACATTTGTGTGTGTGTGTATACATACATACATACATACATATATTATAAATCTAAAAAGTGAGTCCTGAGACTCATTTTAGTCATAAAACAAACAAATCTGCTAATCATATGTTTAGTATATTTTCAGATGTCTGAAAACTTCATTTCTGAATCTGTTGCTTGGAGACTAACAGCATGCTCTGTGTGTGTGTGTGTGTGCGTATCTCCAGTCTGTAGAAGCTGCTTAGTAAAATACCTGGAGGAAAACAACACGTGCCCCACGTGTAGGATTGTTATTCATCAGAGCCATCCACTGCAGTATATTGGGTGAGTGAGATCGTGCCGCAGACCCACAGACACACATCTCACACACTCTCACACTCTCCCTCACTCTGATCCAGATAGATTGAGGTTCTGCATTTCATTTATGCATTTCTTTCCTGCATTTCTTTTTTCTTCTATAAGCACTATGCACTCCATCTCTCCGTTTCTGAATCCCTCACACACATGCACACACGTGCACACCCTCATGCACATGCACACACACACTGATATGTTGACAATGTTCCATCAGTGTACAGGGAGCTGGTTACGGCCTCTGGGGGCATCAGCAGTGCAACAATAAACTACCAAGAAGCAAAGTGCTGCTGGTCGTTTTCCTTTTTATTTCTTGGAGAAAAGCCCCTGAATCACAGTGACAGCTTAATGAAGGGCGTTTTACAAAGGAGTAGATTTGGGGGGGGTTTTGCAAATTTTCATACTACTGTAACTGAACACTCTATGTATGGACTAATTATTCCATTTGTCTGGATGATGGCAAATTTAACCACTGCTCAGATTTCATTATTCTGCTAAACAACCATGCGTTTCCAGTTTTCATTTTGATGAGAGTAATTTCATTAACAAGAAATCCAAAACAATCTGTTTACTCCTGTACTTTTTCATTGTTTTCTGCACTATGATACTGAGAGGAGGAGGAGTAAGTAACTACACATTTGGATATCTTACCTTCAAAATAGTAAGTAAAGAAAAATTAAAAATTTAGTTACATTTTCATTATATAACGGAAAAAACCTTTTCTGAATGATTGATAATATAAAATTAAAAATACTTTATCTGTAATTCCTTTGTTGAGAAAATAACACCCACACACAGATAAGACCTATATATTGCAGAACAGTTGAATCAGTTTTTTTTTTTTTTTTTTTTTTTTTTTTTTTTTTTTTTTTNGATAAAACTGTATTTCAGCTTTCCTGATATTTTGCAAAATCTCTTAATCTTTCAAAACCAAATATTAAAGCGATACACCCACCTTAAAAATTGATGTTTCGCCTGCAAAACATGTGCCTTATGAAGTCATGGTCGTTTACATTTTTCGATAAACACAGGTCTTCTTTTGGGACTATATTCCCCTGTGGAGACATACATTCACTCCATGCCTTTTATTGTGAGCTTAAATGCTAAAATTACGTAACTTAAAAACAAAAAAAACCTGAATACACATGTTGTTCACGATGATGGATTACCTATCCCAAAAATGCTTCAAATACCAATGGCGGTCTGGAAGGTAGGAAAAACAATTTTAATTCACCATTCACCATAAGGTTTGGGAAATGATCGTCAGTAACCTTGCTTGTATGAAAATTGAATATGTTAGGCTCAAACATGCAAAATGGCTGGTATGGTCCTTTAAAACAAAGCATTTTGGAAATCACATCCAGTTCATCCTGTCGGGTTAAATCTTCTGTGAGGTGGAGGGTTATTCGCGCCTCCTCTGTGCGTTTGTGCATCAATATCTGATTAACGCGACACACACTCTAAGTGTGTACCATGGTCATTACTGCCTAACTGTGTTGTCCACAGAGTCGTTGTTTTGCAGGAAAGCAGGAAATGCTCCATTTCAGACACATTAGCTATTTGTGCAGCTGTTTATTCCTTGTTGTTTGCTGGAAATTGAAACTGATGAGAACATCACAAGTGATTTGCAGGCAAACCACTCAACAGATGACTGATAAGTCATATCTACTCATCAGGAAGATTGATCAAAGTTGATGTTTGAGATTAGACCAAAATCACAGTCACAGATATTACTTCATGGAAATAATCCTGCCTCTCGCTGCCTTGATGTTTTAATCCACTATATTTTCCACAGACTTCAGATTATTCTGTTATGACAGTAGAACCATCATAGAATCATACTCACTACAACTAAACTGAAAACAGTCTGGAGTGATTGATTCTGATTTTAACAGCTCAAACTTTCTGATGCAGAAAATTTAGGGAAACCTCGGGGATAACAGATAAGCATAACATTTTTTAGGGTTACAACACTGGGAAATCACATCTTGGCAGGTTATAGATATGGATATGGAGTAGAATTTAGCTTGTGCATTTGTCATTCACTTTAAAATAATTGATTATAATAGTTATTTCACGGACTGCACTGGTGCTTTTGCATGTTTAACTTTTATAGCTTTCCTGTTATTTTCTCAAATCCCCTAATCTTTCAAAATCAAATGTTCAGGTGCTTCACCAATCTTGAAATTCAAGCTTCACTTACTAATACAGATGTCCAAATGTAGAAGGGATGCTCATTTTTAATTTCTCAGTAGAAGCCGTCTTCTCCTGGGGCTATATTCCCTGGCGGAGACATATGCTTTCTTCCCTGCAGCTCCGTGATAGGCTGGTTAAATTTAACTACTTTGACAAAAAAATGAAGGACACGTGGTTCGCTGTGATGGATTACTTATTTCAAGCACGTTTCAAGCCTCTACAAGTTGATTTTTATAGTGTACCTGGAATGAACTGAAACCAGTGGCAGTCTGGAAGGTAGGAAAAACAATTCTAAAATTTTACTCCTCAATAGTATGTTTGGAAAATGGTTGGCAGTAAAGTAACATGTTTGTGGGTTATATTTATTGGGTTCAGACTTGCAAAATAGTCCTTTAAATCTCTGCTAAACATGGTAATATTACTGAATACAAAAGATTATAAACCTTTAAACATTTAGTTGCATCCATGCTGTATTTCTGTAGCATCTTTATGTTATCTGATGCACGGTTAAACACACCTGAGTATGAGGCTAGCATTTCCAGCTCCAAGTTGCTGGCCAATTAGAACAGTGGTTACTCATTGTGCACAGTGGTGCAAGGGATAACAGAATTGGATCAATGCACATTAAAGCATGGCAGAAGTTTCAGAATGGATCCCTAAATGAAAATAAGAATGTGGGAATGTGTATAATATGTCTACTTTAATTGCAGTCATTGTCGCTGCACTTTTCACAGAGGGAAATTTAAATCTGACCATACTTTCTAACTCCACGTCTCTGGAGTTATGGTCCACATCCGAGTGAACATAAAAAGATTAATATAAATTTTTAAAAGAAGTTTTAGTGACCTTTGCTTAAAATGGATGACAATGTACTCTTGTGGGATTTTTTAAGGGAGCAGTGTCTCGTCTTCCCTTACAATCTCCACTTGGCTTTGGAAGTAGCAGCAGCTTTGTCAAGTAGGGGTCGGTGTGTCGACTTTCTGGAACACGGCTCAGAGTCCTGCAGCTATATTTGGCTCCAGACACAACGACCTCCCAGCGGACAGCAGAGGAAGCAAACTTTCCACCTTTTTCCAGAGTTTTTTTTTTCCTCCCCTCCATGACATTGCAGCAAACTCACTGTGTCGAATCTGTTCGCTGGTGGCCAAAGCTGAGTGTCAAAATGCACAGTCACGGTCACACAGTCACGGTCGCAGCAGGTCAAGGCATCTGCGTCACCTGCACTGCTTTGCAAGGAAAAGCTATTTAACGTCCTGCCAGACAGAGCATATGCTTCACACCGGCCTCCGAGAGCCAGGGTCATTTACATTATGTGTGTATTTGACATGATTCCCTAAGCATCAATAACTGTGTCTTTGTGAAATACAGTAACAAACTGTGATTTTTGTGTGTGTTATGTATTGAATGTTGAATGACCGAAAAAAACAAAACAAAATAAAAAACTAGAAAGTAAGTCTTTAATTTCAATTATGATCAAAAGGCAGATTTTCCAGTTTTCCTGTTGTTAAAAGTCTTGAATTATGTGTGTGAGTTCAGTTCAAAATTGCAATCAAAATTAAGTGTTGGACCTTTAAAGGATCATACCGGTGCTCGTGAATGTTTGAGCCCATTTACAACCTGCATACACACTTCCTTACTGACAACTCTTTCCCAAAATATATTACTTTAGCTGTAAATTGTATAATTTTTTATTCTTCCAGATTGCCATTGACTTAAGTTTGCTCCTGTACGTTATAAAAATGAACTTTTAAAGACCTGAACCCGCTTGAGATACGTAATCCACTGCAGCGAACTAACAATCTATTAGGTTTGTTTTGTCAAAGTAACTTTATTTAACCAGTCCAACATGGAGCTGCATGGAAGACAATGTATGTCTCCGCCAGGAAATATAGTCCCAGGAGAAGACAGATTTTACAGAGAAATTAAAATGACCGTGTCTTCTGCAATCGTGCATGACTGTAGAATGTGGAACAGTGAATTTTATGGTGTGTATATACCTGAACATTTGAGTTTGAAAGATTAGCTGATTTGAAAAAAAATAACAGGAAAACTAAGACACGGTTTTATGTTTTGGAAATTGTCAGTAATGTAACATATATGGGGGTTGTGTATATTGGGCTCAAACATGCACGATTACTGATATGGTGCTTTTATGGTAAACTGACAATGTTTCCCTCTTTCTTCTTTTAGCCATGACAGAACAATGCAAGACATTGTGTACAAGTTGGTACCGGGACTTCAAGAGGGTAAGGCTCACATGTTGTCTTTCCTTATGTTCCAGATTAACCAATAAGTGACCCATTTAATAATCTTTATTGTGAACGTGCTGATTGTTGCCATTAGGGCCCCATCATTTACACTACAGGCTAGAAGTTTGAGGCCACCCTAGATTAAAAAAACAAAAAAAAAAAAAAANAGAAGAATTTGTCAACAAGAGCACATTATGTAGCCACTATGGCTTAAGAAATGATTTGTAATGAAGACATACCCAGTCTGTATTAGTGCACTGACACTCCAGTTGTGTTCCAACTCCCTTAGCCAAAACTCTCTTGCTGATGTATTTTAACATTCTATTCAACAGCCTGCTGTCTGCCTTCTCCCACATCATTTTGGGATTAACTTGCTACAAGNTAACATTCTATTCAACAGCCTGCTGTCTGCCTTCTCCCACATCATTTTGGGATTAACTTGCTACAAGTCTGGTCATGCTATTGCTCTGCATGTAAAACATACATACATGCACCCCCACAGTAATGCTGTTCGGTTGTTTTGGAGGAGAGAGATTTGGAGACTTGGTCCAAGTTAAAGGAATTATGAAGAAAGAGAATTACCATTCCGTCCTTCAAAGTTACATGATTCCATTTGGTTTACAAATTATTGGTCAAAATTTCATTCTTCAGCAGGACAACGATCCAAAACATTCATCAAAATTATGCCAAAATTACATCCAGTTCAAAAGAGAAGCAAAAGGTTTTGAGAATTATGACTTGGTAACCTCAGTCTCCAGATCTTTCTCCCATCCAGCTGGCATGAGATGAGCTTGATAAGTGTTTGCTCCGAACTTCAGAGCAAATGCCCATGCAATGAAAAAGAACTATTTGAGTGCTTGAAAAGTGCTTGGGAATCATTGCCAGGAACCAATTTCCAGAAACTGCAGTGGCTGAAATTGCAGCGTATGCCTAGAATTTGTGCAGCAGGCCACAGGAGATTACTTTGACAGAACCAAAATCTGAGCCTGAAATGACTTTTATCTTGACAAATTCTTCTTGAAAACTAATTAGTGTTCCATTTATTTTATATATTCTTGTCATTTCCTGTGCAATAAATTGTAAAACAAACAGTGTATTGANTCCATTTATTTTATATATTCTTGTCATTTCCTGTGCAATAAA
Source organism: Lucifuga dentata (assembly GCA_014773175.1). Taxonomy (NCBI): domain Eukaryota; kingdom Metazoa; phylum Chordata; class Actinopteri; order Ophidiiformes; family Bythitidae; genus Lucifuga; species Lucifuga dentata. The sequence goes on from VXCM01002762.1 coordinate 56,992, forward strand.
TTGTAAAACAAACAGTGTATTGATGATTTTTTTTTTTTATTTTTAAATCTGGGGGTGGCCTCAAACTTCTGGCCTGTAGTGTAGGAATTTATGATGAAATTGTGTCATCACAGTAAACGGATCAACTTACTGAGGCAAAGTAAATTTGCATGAACAAAGCGTGTATGCATTGAATTTAAAAGGAGAATGACTGGATCGTATCAGTGTCTGCTCCACATAAAGCTCCACCACCTGTTCTAAGACAGTCTATTTTCAAATTTTAAATGTATGTAGAAGTCAAATCATGAACCAAAACTCAACAGTAGTATATTTATGATTTGCATAATTGTATGGTTAAATGTCAAAACTGTCAGGGATTTTATGAGATGATCTATTTAATAGTTAATTTCTTTTAGCCAAGTAGTGCCGATCATATACCTAAGTTTTTTTGTTTTATGTGAAGTTGCTCAACATTAACACACAACACACTCAAATTGCCCCATTCATTCTCTCTCTCTTTTATCCCCTTTTGCAGCGGAGATAAAGAAGCAGAGAGAGTTCTATCAGAAGCTGGGGATGGAGGTGCCTGGAGACATTAAAGGAGAGCTTTGCAACATGAAGACTCACCTAGATCAGCGTAATGGTATTCTCCACCTGACACCAGTTCCACCTGTTATCTTCTAAACACCAGCAGAATGTATTCTCCATTTCTTTCCTAACATTAGTGTTCTGGATTGATTTTAATGTTTTGAGTAAGAAAAGCACTGTCATGTATTAAAAACAGACACATAAGCGTCTCACTGTTTCAGCCTAGAGTGGTAACACATGTCACTTGATATGTTATCTGAATAAATGTGCACATTTTGTTTGTGTGGGCGGCCGCAGTGTGAATCTAGCCACTAACCCTAGTGGCTTTAGTGCCTTGCTTACCAATTAAGCTACCTGCAGGGTCTCTGGCTAAATGCGATGTGAAGGTTGTACTTAACAGGCAGGGCATGGCAATAAAAAAAAAAAAAAAAAAAAAAAAATCCTGTTGCTTACCTTTATTACATGAACATGAATTTTGAAGTTTTTCCAAATTGCAGTGAAGGCTAGAGTGTAGGTGATGCACAGTAGCAGGAGACAAAAAAATAGAACTTGCCTGAGATGGAAACACAGTAGTAGCATACAAATTTATGTAAATTCACAATCGATTTGTATTGTTTGCTACAGGCTGCTTTTCAATTAGCGTGGGCTCATGGAGATTCAAAAAGTAACTCAAAACCAGAGAAACTGGCGAATGCGTTGATAAAATCTTAGACAAGATAAGTCATCAAGGATCATATGTGTTCTAACAAAGATGAGCTTCAAATACGCCTCAGCGGTAAACCTGAAAAGAAGACAACCACAACCACAACCAGGAATTAAACATTTTAGAGTAAGCAGTTTTTTTGTTTTTTTTTCCTCCTGTAAATGTGACCTGCTCGTCACAAAACCACCAGAATTAGTTTCCACAGAAAATAATTTACCCATGGCAGTGCAAGAGGTTTAGATCCTATATAAAGAATAAAACCGCTAACCCCTAATGAGTAACATTAGCAGCATGAAGATCAGAAGCCATTAAGCAGCAGCTATGAAGGTAATTTAGCTCATCAGAACGAGACCCAGACCCGGTTGTTGTTCACATTGGCTTTCTGATCCGGTTCACCTACGAGGGATGGCGTGATTCTGAGTCCAGAGGGCTGTCATGCTGGCAGGCCTAATCGCTCTCTTAATCCCTCTCTCTGATTTTGGTAATTAAGGTTTAAATGGGAGTGGAACTGCTCTCCAGCTTTCTGCGCCTTGTCGCCAAGAGTCAGATTTAGCTACAGCACGTGTATATATACACACACACACACATGCACGCGCTGAAACACATTTAAAGGATTCTTTGTGCAGATGTCAGCACAAATTGAAACTGAAGGACGCTATATTGCATTTTACCATTTGTGTGTGGGGCGCGAAACACATGACAGTGTTTTTATCCTTGGGTAATAGTAGGATCTGTTTTAGCTTTTGACATCGGAGAACAAAATAGAGAAAAGCAAATGCTTTTGCAGACCTCACTGCGGAAGCCGTTTCAAAGAAAGTGATCCAAGGCTCTTTTAAGATTCAAGCCCCTTAGTGATTTTAGAAAAATGACCCTAAAGGGTTCATGAAAATGTAGCATATGTTAGAGGTTCATGAAAGTGCAATCAGGATTCTGTCAGTTGCAGGGGGCTCTACAAAGAAACCATGGCTCTCCCGAATGGCTGCAGCAAAAAAAAAAAAAAAAACCTGAAAATTTTCCACATACAGATTAAGTCTAGTTCTGGGCTAAACTGTTGATTCTGTGGAGAATCTCTATCCAAAACTGAACTCAGTACAAAACTTAAATTGTTGTAGCGTGTCTGCCATGATGTCATATGCTGCCCCTAGTTCTGGGCTAAACTGTTGATTCTGTGGAGAATCTCTATCCAAAACTGAACTCAGTACAAAACTTAAATTGTTGTAGCGTGTCTGCCATGATGTCATATGCTGCCCCTAGTTCTGGGCTAAACTGTTGATTCTGTGGAGAATCTCTATCCAAAACTGAACTCAGTACAAAACTTAAATTGTTGTAGCGTGTCTGCCATGATGTCATATGCTGCCCCTAATGGGGCTTAAAACACCTTTTGATCCATGAAACCCACATCATTTTGAGGTTACATCTCCTGTATAAAATACACAGGTACGATGCAGACTTTGGCTTGTTTACTCCCACTGGAAACCCCTGAGGGATTAACGCATTAGTTACTTCCTGCCTCTGACTTTATACCCAAACCTCCAAGATATTAACTAGAGCCTAACTATGTAACCGAAAAGTCGTATTTGTGACCTGAAAAAACTAGCGTCACTGAGTCTGGTTCAAATCTGCAGAACCTGAGCGATCATCCCAGTGGCTGATGACTCTTCAAACACAATCAGGCCTGCGCGTCTGTGCCCAGAGTCACAAAAATACTCCAGGGTTGTTGAAAGGTCAATCACCTCCTCGCTTCCTCTTGATCAGCAATCAGTGAGGCAAACTGTGGAGACACTCGCCATAGAAACACCACAGCAGACTCTGTCACCAATTCCACAGAGTATTACTGAGACGGACCAGTTATTCCAAACGGAAAACGGTCACAGTGGGTGAACACAATCCCATCCACAGTCTGAGCAGGAGTAAACTCAATGTCCACACACACAACAAGTTATTACATCCACTGATTCCAGGGAGAGTAGACCCTATTTTTTATTTTTTATTTGTTTTTGTAAAAGAAACAGGATTGCTTTTTCTGTAACCTTTAAAACAATGTCACAGTTTCTTATTTTTGACTTTAGCACTCAGACGGACCCCTAAAGGAAGCAACACAAACAGACGCAGCATCTCAGACGTCTGTTTTACAGTTAGCCTGTAAAGTAGTTTTAGGTTTTCTCTGCATCACACCAAAAACGAAATCTGTTTTTCAAAATCAAAAAAAGGAAAAATATAAGCCCTAAGTCACGTTTAACTTATAAAAGCAACATTAACAATGTTTGTATAATCTTGTCTTCCCTGAACGTATTCACCAAACCCACCTGGAGCCTTACACACACACACACACACACACACACACACACACACACACACATACACACACACACACACACCTTTACTTGTCTGAAGGTGCACTGCATGTCATACTTCTTCCAGCTTCAGACCAAATGGTTTTGTGGTTTATTCTTAAAAAGTGCCTCGCCTTACTTGCACCACTGCAAAGCCTTTGCACTCAGTAAAGCAGTGAAAAATAGATATCTTCCTTTTGCACATCTATCTTGCCTGAGATTGCTGATCTCTCCAGCAACTCTTATTTCTACTGTAATTTTTATTAGTTAATTTATTTAAAAGGGACCATGTACAATGTTGGACATAAATGTTGCCGTTTGATGTATTGAACCAGAGTTAGCTAAAGTTAATTTTCATCTGCAGTCCCTCGGCAGGTCACATGTAAAAAAGAATCCATACAAACACGAAGACTAGTTACACAAAAAAAATATACGTAATGAAAAAAGGCACAAATGACAAAACCCAGCTGGCCTTATAAAGGCAGAGCTGGTGCCAGCCCTGAGGTAGGCTAATCGCCGCAGAGAATGGCTTGGTGTTTATGTTGATGTGCCCTGGTAAAGTATTAGTCATAAAAAAAGAGCTGCTTTGCCACCCTCGGACACAGAATTATCTTATCAATCAATTTTTGCAGGAGGCAGTTCTATGGTCGAACAGGCACAAGCTGTTTAAACTCTACACAGAGACAAAATGGCTTCTCAGGCATCTCACAAGTGGTGTTTTGCATTTAGGCAATAAATGAGGCCACCATATATTTCAGAATGAGACACACCCAGAGACACTATATCCATAATTGATATGCCACAGAAATGTTTGTAATCTATTTTTGCATTTGTTGTTTATATATTTGTGTGTTAAAGTTGAGTGATATCATAATGTTTGATCAAATTGTCGCTAAATCCCTAATTTCAATTAATAGGCTATTTTATAATATCCCATACAGTTCTGAGAATTACATAACATTGATATACATTTTCATGGTAATGTTGAAATTCTAGAGATTGTTTTTATTTTTTTAAATTGAGGATAAAATGTCTGAGAATGTGCGTCAGACCTTTAAGTGGAGCAGGCACAGAGAATCCTGTCGCTCTTTCCATGCGGTACCAAACATTCACATCATGACGTCTGTCACACATAGTCCATTAACAGTTTCTTTGTTTCTCTCGTTTACAAACAGGTGACACAAAATCAGAGGACACAACCAATAAAGAGCAAGGAGAGGAGAAACCAGAAGAGGACAACGACTATCACCGTAGTGATGAACAGGTACGCCTTTATTTCCTGATGGATCGGAAGCCTTCTCATCTCCTTGCCCCCCCCAACCAGTCAATTTATTTAACAACACGTGCGTATTATTGCTTCCGACAAACAGCAGGAGACAATGTGAATTATGGTTTCTTTTAGCTGAGATTAAGCCCGGGAATAAAATTATTGTGGACTACATAGCAGTCTGACAGGAAAAAAGCACAATGGAAGAAAATCCTGTTGATCATAATTATTGCCGCAATTGCACTAAAAGGCTGCACATTCATTACTGCCTTTTGTTAAGGTGCCCCCATGTGATCCTGCAGGCTCCGCTTTACAATCACGAGGTTTTATTCTCCATTGTGTCATAGCTACATAGACGCACTTAGTGCCAGACACCACAGCAGAGCACCGATGCATATACAATGCAGATGGGCTTTTTCCTTGATTTCATTCGCGTCCCAGCAGATTTCATGAGTGCCGTAAATGCGATTAATAATGTAGCGATGGCAGAGTTATTGTTGTGTTAAACAGTCCCATTAAGAAGTGTTACATTATCACAGCTTGCAAGCTTTTGTTTTTAGAGAAAAAAAAAAAAAAGCAGCAACCAGTGAGCGGATTTCGACAGCAAGTACGTCTCCAATCAGCCTGCTCTTTACCGAAATGCAGGGAAAGCATGCCGCCCCAATCAGGGTGAAGGCCTTGCCCTTTGGATATTCACCAATGGTGCAGAATGTGTTCAGAATAGCTAATACCGCTGCCAGTGTGAGCAGAATGCAGGAACAGGACCAGCAGTCAAATGTCATCAAGAGGAGGGAGGGAAGTAAAAAGAGTGGAGGCGTACAAGGTGAGAGATAAAAATGAGGGGATTTGCAGGATTGAGAGAGAGAATAAGCCTAGCTGATGATAACGGGTCACCACCTGGTGAGACGGGGCGGTATCCATTAAAATAGGGGGATTAAAGGTGGAGGGAGATGTCATGTGAATTTGGAATAAGATGTGAAGAATGGGAAATTAAATCTTGTCAGAACAGACACACAAAAAAAAGGAAAGAGAAGTGAGAATGAAAGAGAGAAAAGAGATATGAGATACTGTACGTATACCCTCTAAAACTGGTTGTCATTAGAGGATTTTCTTAGATCCAAAATGGAGAAAAAAAAAAGGCCTCTAGGCTTCTTCACAAGATACCTGTGCATGAGTATGAGGTTTTTAGAGATGCTACCAGGACAGAGGATCTCTTTTAAAGGGGTTTTAGGCCTTTCCTTTCTATAGATAGGAGATATCCCATGCATTAATTTGTCTGGTTACATCCAAAACTGAAAGTATAGATTTACTTCATCACCAAGAGGAATTGTTTAGAAGAATATAAGCCTTGGGAACTACAAGGAACCCTCTGGCAACAAGGTCACAATATGTTGAGTATAAAATGATATATAAGGATGTGTAGAAGATAAAACATAGAGGGACACTGCAGTTATAGTGATCCTCCACTCAAAACCTTCCTCTTTGCAGTCTTTATAGGTGATTTTTGATGGACAGCTGCAGATTTGGTCAGCATGAATTCAGTCGTTGGATCCACCGTTGGTTATACTGGATCCAATGACCAGTTTAATGCAGAAAAAGAACCTTGCTGCCCTCCTGGGAGTTCAGAAGCTCTGCCCGAAACAGCAATTTGCGATATATTGGTTAAAAATGATGTTTGAAGCTTACCGAGCAAACAAATGGATAGTCGAGAAGCGAGTTACAATGCAGGATGGTTTCAGAAGTTTCTCTTTAATGGTGTGAAAACTGGTCACCACTGGGACCCATTATAGCTGACTGAATGTAAGCTAACCAAAGCTGCTGTTCTCAAGCTGTCTATGAGGGGGTGGGAGGTTTGATTCTCGAGAGATATGCTTTGAAGGACTAAAATGTTATAGCGCAGCACTAAGAGAAAGCAGGTGATGCTGGGGTGATGAAAGACAGAAGAGATGTGAACTCTTATCCAAAAGGCCGAGTCGATGACGAGAGAAGAAGACGTGATATGAGCAAGTTAAAAATAGGAGAAATGAAGACAAGGCGCCACATTGTCCCACAAGACTGACTTCCCCAGCACTGCCGCATCCCTGAGGACATAAAAGCCACTTAGATGGTCGAAGCTGCAGGTGAAGTGGCACGCATGACCAGCCAGCAGAATACGACCCCGTGTCATCTGGAGGACCTTTCAGAATGAAAGCGAGCAGTGTGAAGGAGCAGCAGAGGAAGCTAATGAAAGCAGTGACACACTAAGAAAAAAAAAAAGGAGAAACCTACACGAGCAGCGAAGCATGAACCAGCGGTCTTTCAGGTAGTTAATATTACAAGATATGGTAAATAAAAAATATGAGGAACTTATCACTCTCAGACTTTTATCAAATTCTGCAAATTGCAGGTGCAATTCTGCATCTGCTTCTCACTGGAGCAAGAAATTACTTAAAGTTTAATAAAACACAACTTAAAAAGTCTACTGTGGGGAAATTGGAAAAATGCAGCTTTGCTCTGAATTATTAAACTTAAACCCTGACTTGTTCTTATTTATTTATCAATCTGTACTCTAAAAGTAAGTAAAGAAAAAGTAAAATGCAAGATTGGAGTATGCTAATGCTTTTGAAATTGTCAGGTTTGTAAATAATTGATAAATATTAGACAGCAGCTAAATCTTATATATTTTTTGATATGTTTTTCTGATAAGTTTTCTGATATGTTAAAAGTTTTGTTTACACTGGCCTTTACTTATCATTTGAGATACATATAAAATGTAGATTTCATGTGTATCAGAATCTTCAGTTACATATTTGAATATAGTTTTTTTTTTTTTTTTTTTTNTTTTTTTTTTTTTTTTTTTACAGAGTTTTACAGAGTTTTTTTTTTACAGAGTTAAGTTTTCACTTAAAACTACCCAGAGTTTGTTTAAAAGGAACTAAATAAAGCATTTTTTTTCACCTGGATTTTATTTCCCGTTGCAACTAAATATCATTTCAATATGGCAAAAAAAAAAGGTAATCTAGCATCACAAACAGTTCAGAATATACTTAAGAGAAAATGCAGTCGAGCTGCTAATTATGTCATGGTTCTTTTAAGTAAAATTTTCTACTTTTATACGCAATTACAAAAGAAATCCCAGCTTTTTGAAAACACAGCTGGCGAACTAAATATAGTTCACATTCTCTGCATGTTAAAAACAATCACAGGTTTGGTATAAAGCAGCAAAAGTGTTGATCTGAAAATAAAAACCCAAAAGCTTAAGAAAACAACAACAGATATTATGCCTCAGATCCTCGCTCAGCAATCAGACAACAAAATAATGTAAATCTTCCTCTGCATGACTCCAAAAGGCATAGAACATATTTTTTAATATGTGACACACACACTTGCATCATCAGTGTGAGTGCAGCAAACCTCGGCGGCTCTGCAACGATGTCACTAATGGCCTTTAATGTAATTGAACTGCTGCGGACTCCGGCTCACTGCCGAGGCTTTCATTCCACATTAGGAGAGCTACCCCCATCGCCAAACGCCACGGGAAAGCAGATACATTACAGCATTGGTCTTTGCTTATAGAAAGCTGAGAGATTGTTTCCTTCTTTAAGCAGAAACTGGAAGGAGTGTTTGTTCTTACTGTCTGCAAAGTGTGAGAAAGACAAAAAAGGAGCTTGAAAGAAAGACACCCACAAATGAAGACCTGTAAGGCCACCGTCGTCTTCTCCTTCCAGTTTATGAACCGTTTAGAAGAGGCAGGTGAAAAACACGTCATCAGTGTCAGCGTCATCATCATCATCATCAGATGCTTCTCCCAAACGCTGAGGTAGAAACACTAGTAGAAACTCGATGACAGTAATGCATTCTGGCTCTGCCCCCCAGCCCAGTCACGAAATGCCAAAACCACCCACTGTGTCATCTCAGTGGAAAAACGAGTGATAGAGTCACATGATCAGAGGTAAGACGCTCTTAACAATACAGGCAGGAATAAGCTCGGCGAGGTCAAAGCGAAATCAGGACCATGAGCAAAAGGCTGGAGAAGGAAGTTAGCTACGCGACCCTGGTACCCAGCTGTCACAAGAGTCCTTCTATAATCCTGATGTCTCTTTTTGTGGTTAAAGGCTGAAGTGGCCGGCCGTGAAAACACACCAGATAAGCAGTGTGATTTTCTGCTTTAATTCACATTCTTCAAGATGGAGATTTGACTATTATTCTTATTTCTTGATTCGTTTCTGAAAATCGGAGTGTGATGACGATAGATTATCCAAAACTGTAGATTCTTTCTTTTAAAAACCATTTAAACATATGAGATGATAATAATTTCCCTTCAAAGCGACAAAATTGCCAGGAGAATTATATTTGAAACATTCATGTTTCATTCATGTTTCAACATGTTTATCGTTTTACTGGTTATTCACTTATGCAGTCATAAAAACGGAAGAAGCCGCTGCAGTTTTCTAGGTTATACTTCCACTAATGGAAAAGTGAAGAGAAAAATGGGAAGAAATAGCTTTTAATTATGTCCCATGGAAGTTGTCAAAATAAGACAAAAGAGTTAAAGGACCATTTTGCATGTTTGAGCCTAATATATTCAATTTTCATACATGTTACGTTACTGACAGTCATTTCCTAAAGCATACTACTGGAATGGTGAGTTAAAAAAAAATGGTTTTTGTACCTTCCAGACCACCATTAGTTTCAGTTCATTCTGGTATGCTATTAAAATCAACTTGTTGATACCTGAAATGTTCTTGGGATAGGTAATCCATCATCACAAACAACACGTGTATTCAGGTTTTTTTCTAAGTTTCGTAATTTTAGCGTTTAAGCGCAATAAAAAGTGCAGAGTGAATGTATGTCTCCACTGGGGAATATAGTCCCAAAAGAAGACCTGCATTTATAGAAAAATTTAAATGGCTGTGACTTCATAAGGCTGCGTAACTATTAGCAGGAGAAACATTGATTTTTAAAGGACCATACCATCAATTTTTAATGTTTGAGCCTAATATATTCAATTTTCATACATGTTACGTTACTGACAATCATTTCCCAAAGGATAAAACCTTATTTCAGCTTTCCTGATATTTTGCAAAACCTCTTAATCTTTCAAAATGAATTATTTAAGTGATAAATCCACGTTAAAAATCGATGTTTCGCCTGCTATGTTTCGCCTCAGAAGTCACAATCGTTTAAATTTTTCGATAAATGTAGGTCTTCTTCTATTTTTCAATAAATGCAGGTCTTCCCCGGTGGAGACATACATTTACTCTGCTTGTTATTGCACTTAAACACTAAAATTACATAACTTCTAAAAAAAAAAAACAAACAAAAAAAAAAAAAACNAAAAAAAAAAAAAACCCTGAATACACATCTTGTTGGTGATGATTACCTATCCCAAAGACTCTTCAAGTATCAACAAGTTGATTTTAATAGCGTACCAGAATGAACTGAAACCATGGTGGTCAGAAAGGTAGGAAAACCTTTTTAACTCACCGTTCCAATAGTATGCTTTGGGAAATGATTGTCAGTAATGTTATATGTATGAAAATTGAATATATTAGGCTCAAACATGCAAAATGGCCGGTATGGTCCTTTTAAAGAGAGTTGAGAATGCTTGTGCTGAAGTTGGCGTTTTTATAATCTGATTGCCAACTAGATTTTTCTAATATTGATTTTTTTGCCCTCCCAGTTTTGCTCATTTGTTAATGATGAGCCTTAATCTGGGAGTTTTTGATGCAAAACCTTAAAGGTCCTTATTTGACAGGAGGACGCTGAGTTTGTGCTGTGTGTGTGTTTCCTGTGACAGGTCAGCATCTGTTTGGAGTGCAACAGCAGCAAGCTCCGCGGTCTGAAGCGCAAGTGGATCCGCTGTTCAGCACAAGCCACAGTCCTCCACCTCAAGAAGTTCATCGCCAAAAAGCTTAACCTGACATCATTTAACGAGGTACAGATAATTACTCGCTCCGCTGGCCCGGATGGCGGCGTCCTCCTGTCTCTGACTGACGCTGAACTGTCTCTGCTTTTAGCCAAGGTGTGAAATTATGAAACCGCAGCGATCAAAGAAATGGAGTCAAGTGGAAATAAGTGGTTTCTTCCCCATCATTTCCTTTTTTTTATCCTCTGGATGATGTTAAAGGCATCATGATCTTTACACCAGAACTATCTGCAAACACAGCAGCGATATATTCAATTTATTAATTTATGATCAGTTCACAAACACATAAGATGCAGATTCTTCATTAGTAAGAGAAAATTGAATTACAGACAAAAAATACTTAAAAACTTAAAAAAAAAATATTCAAGTATGGATTCTGGAAAGTTCCAAAAAAAAAACAAAAAAACAATAGGAGTCTCAAGAAAATCAGGGGAAGAATTTTAGAGAAATTCTGCCAACAAATATATAGAAATGAGTAAGAGAAATCTGAAAAATCTACAAATTCTTTTTCATTTCTACAAACTTCTTGTTTGTTGTTTATGGACTTGGCAGAACTTTAAATAAAATCAAAATCACTGCAAAGTCAAATTATAATAATGAATTCATGGTTAAAAAACAGATTTGAGAATTTAACAAAAAAACAAACAATATGACTTATGGAAATAGCTTAATAGTAGCTCATCGCCTCTGCTAATGAATTTGCTTTTAGTCAAACTATCTTTAATGAGTGAGGAAACAGAAGTGAAATGGATGTAAGGGTGCTTTTAATTAAAGAGCTTTGTTCCAAAATGAGTTTGAAAACAAAAAACAGTTACTGTGGCAAAATAAAAGCTCTTATTAAAGTAAATTTTTGATTCGTTAAAAGTTCTGTCATAATTCCTGCGATTAACAAATAGTACAGATCTCATCTGTCCTCATCGAATACTGACAAAAACAGCAGTACTTCTAAACAAATGGATTTGTAGCTGCTTGGAGCAAAGCTTTAATTCTTGGCGTTTGGAGCGTCAGCTGGGGCCAAAGTTCCGTTAGCTAAAAGAAACCGTATCAGGGTGTTTTTTACATGCACGGAAGACCTTTGCATTCGTTCATGCATCAGGTTTTAAGCCCTTGTGATGTTGAGTTGTTGAAATCTTTGGCATTTATCGTCTCCACTTCCCTCTTCAGAGCAGTGCGGGGGAGGGTGGCTGATAATTTGACACATGTATTTTTAGGATGCCATGATTAATCATCTCGGGGGATCCTTCTTGTCTTCTACTTTTCCATTTTCTGTATCTTTTTTTCCTGGCTGTCACATAGATGAGTGGGAAGTCTCCATCATATCATCGGCCTCCCGCAACTTTTGGCGAGCCTGCCTCTCTCTCTCTCTCCCCTCACCCGTCATTGTTGTGCTATCTATTGACTATCAAAAGCTGTTGTTCTAACTGATTCTATTTTCGGTGGTGAGGCGAGCGCGGAACTTCATTAATCGGCATTTAGTCAAAGAACATGAGCTATTTACTCGCTCCTCATGTTTGTAAACCAGCCGCCGCGGTCCTGTCACCCATCTAAATGCCTTTAGACGGGAATGATTAAATAGGAGATGCTGTTTGGAGGGTTTATGCTCAAACCGTCTTTATAGAAACTCAAGCAAAATGATTGCAGATAATGTTTTTGATTGTGAATTTGAGCTTAATTCATAACCTTCACTAAGCATTTTGTCTAAATGATGAGAAAGCCTGTGTTTTTATTTCTCTGCTCGTGTGCAGACGTGACTGGTGTCAAACTTTTGCACTTTAAATCTGTACATGTACAGATTTTCATGTTTTTATCTTATTTAGGGCCCATTTTGAAACCTTTGCAATGTTTTAATGCTGCAGTACTCCCTTGCTGCAACACTGCCGTGCACACTGAGTGAAAACAGGCAATTTAAGGTCTCTTAATGAAAAGCCAGCTCTGTTCTGTTTGGCCAGTTTCAAAACACAGATGTCGAGCAAACATTAACTTACTAGCTTCGTACTTGTGTGTATACTCAGGTGTGTGGGTAAATTTGCATGTTATATGTTGACATCAACATGTTACAGAAGGAAAGGACCAATCAGAAATGAAGCTTTCAGGGCAGGTCAGCGTGTCTGCCTCAAGTTTTAAATCTTTAATGCATATGCGTTAATATATGACATTGCTTATATTTGGATCACAAATTGTACATTTAACAGCAAGGTATCAGTGAAATGTTAATCTATGCAAAGACAAGATTCTCACATTTTGAGGACGTCTGTCCCATATGTCGATAGCTCTGTATGCAAGTGATGCATTCATGTGATGCATGTTGCAAATTTTGCTGAGCAGCATTGATCTGTGGGAAGGTTGAGCATGAGCGTCACCTCATAGCTGTGATCTGCAGCATTCTGCTCAGTATTGGGAAACAAAGGTTGATCAGGGATGTGTGTTTTAGCTTTTTCCACTATTTTTATTTATAATTTCCATAACCTACTATTAACTATTAATTACTATTAACTACTAATTGTTTTTTATCCAGTAGAGGATTATTTCGGTTAGAGCCAGCAGGTGGTGCTGTGGCAGCGTTCCTCTCCAGCTGTCTCTCAGCCTGTGGAGCACATGTTGACTGAATACTGACTGACACATTGATGCCAGACATGGTGACTTTGCAGCAGGAGAGGTGGAGCAGTGTTAGCATGGTACTGGAAGCGAGTGAAGTTGTGCATTTTCCTAAAAAGCCTGGGGGGGGGGCTGTGTCAAAGTAAGTCTCTCCAGTTTTCTCTCCAGGAAATAGCAATGTTATAAGAGAGACTGAATAATAGAAAAGGAGCTGGAAGTTTTTCTTTTAGCATCAGAAACCTGAACAGTTTTCTTCAATCCAGCCTGGAAAACCAAAAAAAAAAGTGCCTGAAACAAGCACATCTCCTTTTTTGAATCATGTCAGCACCTCCTGATGTGAATGTGAACATTCATGTGGGGATCTTCTTAAAGAATTTCCACTGTTGTCATCTTTTCACAGCTGGACATTTTATGCAACGAGGAAATCCTGGGAAAGGACCACACTCTGAAGTTTGTTGTTGTGACAAGATGGAGATTTAAGGTAACAGTTGCTTCACACAAAACGGCGCCGTGGTAGTTTCCTGTGGTCACAAAATCTAAGCGCTTCATTATATTAGCATCCAGAAAGATTTGAAAGATTTGTTTTCAGATTTGTTCATTTGTAGCACTAATATGATTTCATTCATGCCACGCAGGTATGACTATGTTTAGGGTCAAGTTCATTAGCATCTCATTAAATATGAATCCAGTATCCAGTCATCTTACTGAGTTTTAGCTTAAAAATGCTTTGAGTACAAGAAACTTAAATACGTTAATATTTAGCTCAGTGCAAAGCTAATAGGTCGAGCTAATTAATATCCCTGAATTGTGGAGGTCCCAATTCAGAACATAACATGTATTAATATTTTAGGATGATCATAGTTCAGCTGTGCAGACAGACAGAGTTGCTTGCTGAAATAGCAAAGCAACAGAGAGTTTTACTTCTTTCTCTAAGGAACTATCTTTTTGCAGAGTGCAAATTAACTAGACAGCCAATAAGATCCACCAGCTACGACTTCCATTTCAGCTGCAGAAATTGAAGGTCGTTGGCTGAAAAGCCTGAATGTTTTGGTTCATTTCAGAATAAGAAGAAAGAAGAGATAAAATACTTGGTGAGACATTTTTTAGACATGTAGCTGAATGAATTTAGATATTTTATCAGCTTAGTATCTTAAGAACATTTTGGATCTGGTTCCATCTCCTTTTGAATCTGTATTTAGCTGCAAACAGAATGTGGGTGGGGCATAAAAAGGGGTGGAATTATCTGGCATACCTGTATGTGTGTGTGTGTGTCCTAAATCTCTTACCACAACAGTAGCCAGTGCAGCCCCCCCCCCCCCCCNGATAAAAAAAAAAAACCCAGAAAGCACAAAAATGCACTAGTTATTGTGAGGAGGTTATGGGATAAATAAATAAAAGCTCAACTGTACTGCTCCAGCTTGGAAAATACAATCTATTCTATTTATCTATTCATATCTGCATTTGGTTACATCCTTAATCAAACCTTTACAATATTTGCATCAATTTGATATGATTGGAAACTTTTACAAAAGAAAAAAATTCTCTCCAGAAATGAAAGATTTTGGAGAAACAGACCTCTAAAATTATGCCGTCACCCACAATTTCCATTAATATTTTCAGCTAGCTGACCTTAAATGGATTTTTTTTTTTTTTTTTTTTGTATGATTAATGCATCATTGCTTGGCTTCCTTGCAAATTCGGCAGGTGTCGCCAAATCTGACTGGCGCTGAGGTTATGTTTAATTTTTTTCATTGCAGAAATCGCCACTCCTGCTCCATTACAGACCCAAGATGGATCTGCTGTAGCTAAAAAGGACACGATGGTTGTTTTTGGCCCAGTGGCAGCGGACTGTGCCGAAAGCTTTTTAATTTATGCAGAGACGATCAACCAGCACCAAGCAAACACCTAATGGTAAAAACATCCACAAAAGCCAGCAAAATGGGATGTAAAAGGGGGAGTCGAGAAATACAAACTGGTGACCTCCAGCACAGATACCACACCACTGGTGTGTTTTTAGGAACTCAGACAACCATTTTTTGTTTTGGTCTGCTACATCCTAGGTATCTGAACAAAACAAAACAAAAATTTAAAAAAAAAAACAAAAAAAAACAGAGAGAAAGCATATATTTATACTTTTGTACAGAGGAGACACATGGAACCAAGACACTACTGGTGCTCTGTTTACATGCAAACAAGATGTCCGGAACCACATGAACATCTTTTTTTTTTTTTTTTTTANNNTTTTTTTTTTTTTTTTTTTTTTTTTTTTTTTTTTTTTTTTTTTTTTTTTTTCCCCAAAACACTCGACGCGTCTTTGGGAGCACAGAAAGTATATGGAAAAGTTATATAACAGGCATCAATTTTAAGCTGTTTATCAAGTAAAAATCTTCGTCTCTGAATCTTTTTTTTTTATTTCTTTTGATTTGCTTTGTCTAATTTTGTTATTGGGTTGTTGATGATTGTGAATAGGCTTAAAAAATGTGTAGTAATTTATGTTCTATATACCGATATTGTACATAAAATGTCATTACGAGAGAGATTGAAGAGAGTAAGAGAGACTTTAGACTGTTAAAGAGTGGATCCCAGAAGTGCTATCTATATGTTGGTGATAATTTAGGATTTTAAAGACAGACTCGCTATCAGTATCAAAATATATAAAAGCATCTTTATGTTGTCTGAAAAAAGACACAAAACAAATATCAAATTCTGACATTTATGTGTACATGGAGCCTAAACTGTCCCATCCTGTGTGACTCATCTCAACAAAATGGTTTATTTAATTTAATTTTTTTTTTTTTGACAAACTTAAGCTATCTTAAAACAATCCTGTATGAAACACTGATGTCCAAAAAAAACAAAAACAGAAAAATTCATCCATGGTGGGCGGAGAGGACATTCATTTTTATTCATTATCATCTTCTCTTTATGTATTCATAGCAGCCCTTAATATGTTTTTGCAATCGTTCATCAGCACCAGAGCCCGGCTGGCAAATATTTCACAGTACAGGAGCTACGCCCACATGTTTACAGCTAGCAGATGCTGTTCCCACATTTCTCCCTTACAGAACACATTTCCAAAGCATAACTTAAAGGATCATTCCGCGATCATGCACATTTGAGCCCAATATATACAACCCCCATGCATGTTACGTTACTGACAACCATTTCTCAAAATATAATACTTTAAGGGTACATTTTAGAGTTGTTTTTCCTACCGTCCAGACTGCTATTGATTTCAGTTCATTCCAGTGCACTATTAAAATCAACTTGCAAGACTTGAAATGAGATACATAATCCATCACAACTTTATTTAGCCGATTCAACACGGAGCTGCACGGAAGACGATGTATTTGTCCGCTAGGGAATATAGTCCCAGGAGAAGACGGCTTTTACCGAAAAATTAAAATGCCCATGCCTTTTACAATCCTGCATAAGTGTTAACAGACAACACATTGAATTTTAAGGTGTGTATCACCTGAACATTTGATTTTGAAAGATTTGGGAATTTGACACAATAACAGGAAAACTAAAATACGGTTTTATGTTTTGGAAACTGGTTGTCAGTAACTTAACATGTATGCGTTTATATATATTGGGCTCAAACATGCACAATCACCAGTATGGTCTTTTAAAGTTACCTTCTGCTATTTGTTGCAAATCTACTACAGAACTTTCTAAAATCCACATTACAAATGTTTATGTGTAAAAAGAACTCACCTGTCTCATCTCATCATAGCCAAAACCAGAAATTTTGACAGTGAGAAAGAAATCCAAAGATCATGGAGAAAGTATTTATCCAAATAAATCACGGTATGAACACTTGCCTGCTCACATGAAGTTCGTTTAGATTGTTAAAATAGGAGCAAAATGCAGTGTCTGTTGAACAAAGGAAATGATACCGGTTTAATGTTTTGCTCTGTTATCCAATAGTAAGAAGCATCATTGGCTGGTTTGGTGCAGAATGTTGATGTCACATGATGGAGTGCTGAAGTGGGAGGAGCTATTTGAAGATGCCAGAGTTCCAGAAGTCTTATTCATTTTGTATGTAGACACTATGAGGCAGTTGGAGCATTTCTAATGCGTGAAACTCTTCTGGTT
Source organism: Lucifuga dentata (assembly GCA_014773175.1). NCBI lineage: Eukaryota > Metazoa > Chordata > Actinopteri > Ophidiiformes > Bythitidae > Lucifuga > Lucifuga dentata. Next base: position 74,463 of record VXCM01002762.1, read on the forward strand.
TAACGGATAGGTACAATGAGAGAATGCTTGAAGGATTATACCAGCGATCGTGCTTGTTCACAATCCACATACATGTTATGTTATTGACAATCATTTCTCAAAATATATGACTTTAAAGGGTAAATTTTAGAATTTTTTTCCCCTACCTTCCAGGCTGCCATTGGGTTCAGTTCGTTCCAGTATTCTATTAAATCAACTTGTACAGACTTAAAACACACTTGAGTACGTAATTCATCACAGCGAACGTGATGTCTATTAGGTTTTTTGTCAAATTAATTTTTAATTTTTCAAATTTTATTTATTTATTTTTACTTACTGACTAAACATGGACGTAATACAATTTATGTCTCCGCCGGGAAATATTGTCCGAGGAGAAGATGGCTTGTACTGAGATATTAAAATTATTGTGCCTTCTACAATCATGTGTAGGTGTTAGAAGGCGAAATATTACATTTTAAGTTGGGTGTATCACCTGAACATTTAATTTTGAAAGATTAGGGGATTTGAAAAAATAATAGTAAAACTAATATATGGTTTTATGTTTTGGAAATTGCTTGTCAGTAATGTAATATGTATGCAAGTGTACATATTGGGCTCAAACATACATCATCAAACATACATGGTATGGTCCTTTAAAGAACATTCAAATTTTCATGTTCCATTCTCATCTGAAACCTTTGCAAAGCTTTATTGTGCAAAACAAAAACAATTGTCCACTTTTTTTTCCTTTACTGCAGCACTGCTTTGCACACTGAGTGAAAACAGGCTTTTTTTTTTTTTTTTTTTNTTTTTTTTTTTTTTTTTTAGGCACAGTCTTTTTTTAGACCTGCCAAAGAACCACCATCTACCAACTGTGACACACAGGATCCTGGCAAAACACTCGGACACTCGGCCAGACACTCGGTCACACTTTATGGGTGTGTCTAACCACTTTCGTTCCATGTTGACTTCAAAGGGCCAGTCATAAAAGGCTTTTAGGGCGGTATAGGGCTATGGGTTTGTCTTTGGGGATGCATTTCTTTTGTCATGAATCTCAGGTTTTGCAACTTTGACAATGTTCAACACAGACTCCCTGCACTGTAAAATGATGGAAAATAACAAAAAGGATAAAATTCTTACTCAGCGATAAAAAAGGTCAAAAGTACAGGACTATAAAATACACTTACAGAGGGACGTCAACTACAACTCCAAGGAGCATTGCTGTAAAGATGATCCAATCACCAGGCTGAAAATTAACTTGTTTGGACAGCTAATGTCAGGCTAAAGTTAGAACAGAACTCTGTAAAGACATTAAACAGCTTAAAAGAATTTACATTTACAACTTAATACTTACAATTTACAACTCCGCTTCTTTTTCAGGTTTAGCGGATGGTCAAATACTACAGTAGCTATGAGCCTTTTGCAGCTAACCCCAGTGGCCATAATATAAACCTATATTATTGTTAAATCATCCGGAAGTCTGTGTTTCTTTGTCAAAGAACACTGAGGTTATTGTTAAAAGAAATGCTTTTCAATGGACAAACATACTTCTGGAATCTGTGGCTCCACCCACTTCAATCCTCTGCCATTTGGAGCTGCAAACATGTTAAACTGCAGTGCTTAAGAAAAATATTTAAAAATGAAAATCAAACAGATTTACCTTAGATTGAGGTACATTTCTTCAAGGAGGTTTTCTTTCTATCCTTGGTGTAACTTGGAACTGTATACAAAATTTACCAGTGTTCGAAATTGTTGATTAGACACCAATTTACCAGTCGTTTGCAGAACTGAGTCACATATTAAGGTTTTGAACAGGGAATTTTTTTTTTTTCTTTGGACCGTTTCATGTGAAATTCTGAATAAGATGACTGCTTGGTCATTTGGTGCTCATAAACATGTTTCTGTTCTCGAGGAGGATTGTTCCTCAAGAACTCTGTTGACTTTACTGTGTGACAAACTAAATGTCTTAAGTCTCAACTAAAACTGCTAAACTGTGTTTGACATTCAAAACAACTGGATCCCGTAACGCCATGCCAAACCTCAGTGGTATTACCTCACCAGCCGCTCAATTAATTGAATATTATTTACGATTTTGACCTTAAAAAAAAACAAACCTGTTTGGTCTATATGTCTAAATGCAGGATTCTTGTGTGTAAAAGGTCCTAAAGGTCTTGGAAAGTGCGTCAATCCTCTGCACTTTCCAGTATTGTCCAATTTGTGTTGCTGTTTTGTATAATGAATAATGATCTTCAGTTAACTCAGTTGCTGCTGTCCAACATTCACCACAATCCTTAAATCCAAATCACTGAGGGGGTGATTCATAAAAATTAAAAAAAAACAAAAAAACAAAAAAAAAAAACTCACAGTAACTACAGTGCCATGCTAAGTAAGTGCCGTGATTTGAACTCAGCTTCCCTCATGCTTGTCAATGCTGTTGTCCCATTACAGACGCGTTGTTGTAAGGTGTGTCAGGTAAAAGCCAATGAAGATCAGTGTGTTAAAGAGTCTCGTTTTAAATGTTTCATCTGGCATCAAAGCAAAATTAACATGTTAACCAGCAAAGGAAACCTAAAATCTCTGCTTTACAACTCTGCATTTTAGGAGAATAACACCAACCTCAGAGAGAGAGCCACACACCTGGATTCTGGTTCACAGGAGGTGTATGTGTGTGTGTTTGTGTGTGTGTGGTGAATGTATGTGTGATGAGGTTTGAGGAAGAGGCGCGGCGCCATGAGAATGGGTACAAGATCAGATTAAAACTTGCCATTTAAATAAACTGATCAACTGACTGGGCTTAAATGTAATTTTTTTATTGATTATTGATCACTAACACGTGCGAGGCAAAAACAGTTTAAAATACCATCCAGTTTTCAGAAATTTACCACAACACTGAAACAGGTTTTAAATTTTGCATGATTTGTGTGTTTTATGACATGTATATTAGGAAATACTGTAGTAAAGCATCTTTCAAGACAAATGCTAAAAGATCCAGTAACAGGAGTTTATGAATGAGGGAACATGGTTGCATGAGACTATTTGATGTTATCAACATGTTAAAGGACCATACTGTCCATTTTTCATGGTTGAGCCTAATATATTCAATTTTCATACACGTAACATTACTGACAATTATTTCTCAAAGCATACTACTGGAACGGTGAATTAAAAATGTTTTTCCTACCTTCCAGACCGTCATTGGTTTCAGTTCATTCTGGTAAGCTATTAAAATCAACTTGTTGAGACTTGAAACGTTCTTGGGATAGGTAATCCATCATCGCGAACAAGACATGTATTCAGGTTTTTTCGAAGTTGTAAGTAATTTTAGAAGAAATTCTTAGAAGTAATTTTAGCATTTAAGCATAATAAAAAGCGCGGAGTGAATGGGACTATATTCTCCACCGGGGAATATAGTCCCAAAAGAAGACGATTACATTTATTGAAAACTTTGAACGACCGCAACTATTAGCAGGTGAAACACTGATTTTTAAGGTGGGTGTATCACTTGAATATTTGATTTTGAAAGCTTAAGAGATTTTGCAAAATATCAGGAAAGCTGAAATACGGTTTTATCCTTTGAGAAATGTCAGTAACACATAAAAATTGAATATCTTAGACTCAAACATGCAAAATGGCTGATATGGTCCTTTAAATCTGGCACTGTTTTTTATGAATTCCCCCCTGAGTCTAGAGTGATTGCAGGAGTTTGATTTAAACCCCCTGGATTCAATTTTTCCATGTATCGAATGGTTCCTTTTAGAGGAGGTCTGTGTTGACTGAAAATTAGTATAAAAACAAAATACAGTGAGCCTCATAAATACACAAAACATGTGTTTTTTTTAACCTGCTTGAAGAACTAATTGGCTGAGCTCTTGAGGTTTATTACATACCCAAGAAAACAAGTGTCCAATATACAACAAGAAGGCACTCTGAGAGCACATCCCTCTGCCAAGGCCAACAAAATCGCCATTTAAAAAATTCCTCCCCGCTGCCCGATCCTGTGTGATCAGAATATGATCTGGATCACCACTAAAAGAAGCAAATCTTTTTGTTAAAAAAAAAAGGACCACCTTGCTAAATTTAATTGAAATCAGCCCATTAGCATTGACTTTATAGGCTGATAAAATGTTCTTCTGAATCCACAATGTGATACAGATCACCTCCAAAATTTAATCCCTTCATCTTGATGTTATCTGTCACCCAAATTTTATCAAATCAGTCTATAACTTTGTGAGATATCCCGCTGTTAAAAAAAACCAAACTTTGGCAATCACATAACCTTCTTGGCGGAGTTTAGTAGGATAAAACATTCAAAAATGAAAAATTACTTTTAATAAATAATTTTCAGTGATTCACAAATCACTGTTAACCCTTTGAGTCCTTGTCATGCTCAGTGTGTTACGTGTTACACTGCAGTTTCTTTATAATGCAGCTAACATATATATATCATTAAAATCCCTTAAATGTTCAGCAGACTTTTCTCAGGCCATTACGCTGTAAAACACCCAAACAAGGTGCTGCTGCACGATGACAAAAACAATCTCCTCAACTCTTACTCAAACACTCATTCTGTTTTTCCCCCTTTTGTTTTCTTCATTTGCGTTCATACCTTCATATGTCCCAATTTTTCCTCTGATTTTTCTTGATGAAAACCAACAAAATTGTTTGGACTCTTCACCTGCGAGAACTGTCTTGGTATGTCGCAACAGCAACACACAACAACGGAAAGAAAGTAAACGTGCAGATGATCCTGATTGCCAAAAAATTTGAAACAAATTGCTGTAAAATAATAATCTGACATCTTTAGTTGTTTCTGTGTGTTTGACATTCAGATTTGGGTTATAATCATACAATTATTTATATGACTTACTCAGGTGTTTAGGGTCAAATAGAACAAGAGAATACTGAAAGAAACTCACCATAGAGAAAACCAACCCAAGGAGAGGCTAATCAATGCAACAAGGCAACGAGTCACAGCATTCATGCAAACAAAACAAGCAAAGGCTCTTTTGCTGCTATCACCATGTAGGTAATTTTGACATCTCTCCTTGAATTTCTTCTTTTAACGCGCAGGTTGTTTGGTTATTTCTTGTTACATCTTATAGTAGTATGAAGGCTTGTAACGTGAACAAATCCTTTTTCCATCTGTCTTTGTGTATTCTCTGAGCTTTGTTCCAAGAATCTGTGATCTGAGCAAATGGTCAGGAAACCAAATGAAAATGGTTTCCTGTCTTTTTTTTTTTTTTNTTTTTTTTTTTTTGTTTTGGGACAGTCAGAGCTCGTCTCCGTCTCTGCCTCTGGTGCTTTCTATGGTGCTAACAACTCCTTGCTTAAACTTTCTCTTAGAGAAATTGGTTTAGAGACAGAAACGCACTGTGTCGTTAACTTCTCCTCATGTCTCTTTTCAGACGACTTTGTTTCGTACCTGCTCGAGTCCTGGGGTGTTCTCTCTCTTGTCAGAGCTACTTTACTGTGCAAGATAAAGGTGCTGACTTTTTCCTTACTGATTTCTCGGGTTTCGTTTACCCATTTTCCTGGGCATGCCCCAGAAAGCAAACAGGGAATTTTAAATGAGTTGTAGGACTGGTGCTATGAAAAGTGAACTGTTGAGAAATTGGTTGTGCTGGCTGCGATTTCCTGCCTGAGAGAGAAACTCACAGTCATTACTGGATTTTCTGTCTGATCTGCAGTTCTCCTTGCTGAGAGGGTAGTACCTCTGAGAATCAGACTGAGTCTTGCTTTAACCTCAAAAAGATCATTTTCTCTGCAAGCATGCAAGTCTAGAATATCCCTGGCTATGAAACCATGTACAGCTGATTTTTGCTTAAGTGTTTCCAGAGGTCAGTTGAACATTTGTTAGACCTTCCCACTGATCTGGGATGACTGTGTATGTGGGAGAGTGTGATTACTGGGTTGCTGTCTCTACCTCTGGTACACTGGATTGGATCAATGTTCAGGCATTTTATCTACACCTAAATTGAGACATCAGTTCCACTACACTTGACAGCCAATCTAACAGGCTTACAGGAGGCTTGATTCTGCCTGGCTGCAGATACGGTTCGGTATCGGCGCGAAAGGTCTGCAGCGAAGAGGAGCGTATGAGCAGAAACTCTTGACAGTTCACCCCTGCCTCCATGCTGATTAGACCTCGAACACCTGTCAGCCAATTTGTTACCTCCCGCTACGATCCCTCTGATGCTCAAAGACGATTTGCGTCAAATTTCAATTCACAGCTTCACACGGACCAGCAGATTGCAGTCAACCCCAGCACTATGTTGTGAAGTAAATAATTTATTTGGGCTGCTCTGCACGCTGTTTCTGAACTCCGAGAAGTCTCTGAAGGTTGTTCTCTACAGGCAACAAGATTCATTTCAAGCTTGCTGGCAACAAAACCAACCAAATCTTGTTTACTGCTCTGTAATAAGTGGCCACTCTGGGACTGTGATAGCTTTCTTTGTTGCCTGGCTCACTCCGACTCCTTCTGTAAAGCTCCGTAATCTTGCAGGATGGCTTTGTGTATGAGAGAGCTGACTGAAAGAGAGAGGGAGAGCTCAGGCTCACTCCAACAGATAGATTGAGCAAAACACTCTCCAAAAGTATGGACTGTCTGGCCGGGGGTGGTGCAGCACTGTTGGACTCGGCTCTAAAAGGCTACTTGGCTCTGAAAAGCATCACGCCTGGGTGCACTGAATCACGTCGCCATGGGTGGTGCAGTTTGAAGAGCAAATGACTTGTTAAATTATGGATTGTGTTATCACGTCAGGAGCATAACCGATGCTTTTAGAGGTGCTGCACAGCCGCTGACCACTAGAGGTAGAAAACGTGATGCCCTTTTTCAATGAGGAAGTAGTTGGCAACAACTCTTGCTGGCATTTACACCTTTATCAATTTATTAGGTCCATCTAATGCAATGCAACAGCCCTGCAGTAAATCCTACCTTTCTAAAGCGTGTACAGTTATAATTACAGCTTATAGCTTAGTTCTTCTCTATTGAATTGTACTAAGATATTTCTGATATTCTGTCCACTCATGTATGTACATAGAGGTGGGCAAAACATTAGAAACATCTTTTAAAGGACTATACCATCAATTTTTTTGGCATGTTTGAGCACAATATATAACAACCTGCATACACGTCACAGTCATTTCCCAAAATATATTGCTGGAGTGGTAAATTTTAGATTTACCACTCCACCATTGATTTCAGTTCATTCCAGTATGTGATTAAAGTCAATTTTTAGAGACTTGAAAAGATAAGAGAAGTAGCCCATCACAGCAAACGCTGTCTATTATGTTTTTTTTTTTGTTTTGTTTTGTTTTGTTTTTTTTTTGAGGTAACTTTATTTAACCGATCCAACATGGAGCTGCAGGGAAGACAGGGAATATAGCACCAGGAGAAGAAGGCTTTTACCAAGAAATTAAAAACAACCATAATTTTTTACATTCAGAGATATGTGTTAGCAGGCAAAACATTCAATTTTAAGGTGGGTGTGTCACCTGAATATTTGATTTTGACAGATTAGGGGATTTGAAAAAATAACAGGAAAATTAGTTAAGGTTTTATGTTTTGGGACAATGCAGGTACTATTTATTGAGCTGAAACATGCAAAATTGCTGGCGTGGTCCTTTAACATGGAATCCAGAATTGAACAGTCACAAAAAATTATAAGCTTGCAGAGTTGTTGTAGTGGATTTAATTACCTAATAAACTGGTAACAGAGTGTATGATTACCACAATATACTGAGACTGCTGGATTCAGAATCGCTGTATAAAATTAGTCAGACCTCACAGCTGAATGTCCGAGCCATAACAGATGTCATCAATACATTTGTCCATTTTTGTATTATTGTTATTTATGCTGAAAAACAAAAGTATTCTGAAGTAATTTGTTGGTTTAAACCCATACTTATTTTCAAGATTATTTTTTCCCCCAGACTAATATAAAATGCCGTAAATTATAAATTTGCAGTGGAATTTTCCCGTTCTGATCTCCCCAGTGCTCTATGTATAACAAACACAAATAGATGTGTTCTTTTTTAGGTCAAGAACCAAAAAAAAAAAAAAAAAAANAAAAAAAAAAAAAAAAAAGTCAAAAAAAATTGTGTGAATCTGGCGTTGTGGTTGTATTTTCAAGGAAAATGTGCAATATACACGTCTCAGATGGTTCCAGGTTTCAGCGTACAACTCCAATCTTTTACATGTAGTAATTTTTTTTTTCCAGTCAATTCCTCAGGTCACTAAATGCCTTCTGGTCCTGAGGGTAACCAGGAAATCTCAGAACACACAATAATGCACCCGAAATACCAAACGACTGGATTTTATTTTGGTCTAGTCTCTCATTTCTGTGACAGTTTTTCTCAGATTTTGATTTCAGGTTCACACAGGCACTTATTATAACTTTTTCCTTTCCTTCTTTTGTATTATTGTTATTTATTGCACATGTGGTGATCTGGTTTTTCCATTGCCACATTTAATTCAAGGAGTTTTTGGATCTGGAATGGGGCTGGAATTTCTTACATACAAAACTACAGAAGCTTTTGTCAAAACCTGAGTGTGTATTTCATCAATAAATGCCTTTAAAAGTGCTGCTGCTGATGTACTGACTCATTTGTTTCCCCTGTGGGCAGAATAAGACTACATTTTCACTTCAGGTCTTGATGCCCAATTCTGATTTATTTTGACTATATCAGAGTCGTCGTGTCCCCCCNCCCCCCCCCCCCCACTGCCTATTTACATCTTATACTAATGAAGTCCTTGTCTGATACCTGTGTTTGCGTGATCTAGACTGAAAATAACTTGCATGTGGAAATGAGGGTTTGGATTCCAAGATGGAGGTAAACCATGGAATGGATGCAAATTAGATATTTATACAGTCTGTATGTCTGATATCTTTTTTTTTTTTTTTTTTTTTACTGTTTATATGTGAGCAGCAAAATCAGAATTGGGTCACTTCTATCTGGCATATGGGGCAATTTTTTTCTATGTAAATTGGGAACAACACAGACAAGTTTACAACCAATCAGTGTCAAAACGCATGTCAAAGCACGTTGCTTCTATATTTCCCTAATGATACAACACTGAGATTCAAACCTGTACAGTCTAATGCAATCATTACAAATGTTTTGCAATAAACCCTACAAGCTTATAATTAATAATTGTTTTGCTGCCAGTTTGATTCAGCTCTGGTCATGTTTGAGGCTGAAGCTGGAGGCAGTATTATGTTAGACTGCATATATTATGTTTTGTCCAGACTAGATACATTAAAACAAAAACAAAAGAATATTAGAACCACCTCACCATAATGCAATCACATACTCCTGTAACACAGCATTTTGAAAATAAAATTTGTGGTTTGCTGATACTTTTGACACTGGTATTTGGAGTGTAAAATTTACTGTAGCATATCTGTTTCTCAAACTACAGACTGATGTACTTCTCCTCTTGAGCATCTGGGTATACATCTTGTGCATCTGGAACTTTCTCTTCTTTTCTTGTCCTGTCAGATCCAGTTTGCCCTTTTCTCTCAACACAATGGTGGACATCTTTGTATGAACTCTTCAGTTTCTTAGTAATCTGACACACTGAATAACTTTCATTTTGCAAAACAACAGACTGACGTGTTTCTTGACAAAACAGCTTTGGCCATTTTTGAACTTTAGAATTGAACTTTAGAAATTCCAACCCAAGTAAAGACAATTTACCTGCTTATTTGAATAGAATGATATAGACAGACAGACAGACAGACAGACAGACAGACAGACAGACAGACAGACAGACAGACAGACAGATAGATAGATAGATAGATAGATAGATAGATAGATAGATAGATAGATAGATAGATAGATATTGTGTTTATTCACCTTTGGAAGCTGAACAGCAGCTGCAATATAAGTCCTCACACATTTACTTATTTATTACAGTATCATGAGAGTATAGTGACTCAGATTTGCTACAGGAGTACTTTGCTTTTCTGTGAAAACCGATGCAGTTCAAGTTGAGGTGAATACTACCAATCTGGTACTCCAAACAGATTAAGATAAAACACCAAGGACTATTTGCAGAAATACTCTTTCACACATAACTGGTCTCGTTTAGCACAGCTGCTGCTTCACTTCACAGCTGTTACCAGGTCCAGGCAGTCTGATTTCTCAGACGCTGGAGTTGTTTCTGAAATAAATGAAGTGGGATTGCTGAGAGCTGAAAGTTACTGGTGTTCTGTTAAGGAGGAGCAGCTGAAGGAGCATCAACTACAGCAAGAGAAGCATCAACTATAGGAAGAGAAGAAACATCAATGTTGGAAGAGAAGAAATGTCAACTGCAGGAAGAGAAGGAGTGTCAACTGCTGGATGAGTCAGTTCATGTCAGTTATGTATTTGACATGTCAGCCTCTCAATATTTGATTATTACCATAAAATAAAATAGTGTGAACATATACAGCCTTTATAGTTTCATCAGTCTGACAGTGGTTGGCTGAAATTTCATTCAAGCACAAATCAGAGCGTTCAAAATTTGAGATCATTGCACCTCAGAGATAAAAACCCTTACAGGCTTACTGGAGTTTCATCTTCCTGTCTCTTAGAATTTCATTTTTCTTATTTATTTCTTTTCATTTACTTTCAATTCTGTACCTTTATGGATTTGGCGATATTGTTGCTTGAGGTTATTACTGCTGTGTGATGCTGGGCACAGAGAAGAAGGAAAAGGTCAATAATTCATCTGGCAAGGCATAAAGTTGGTGAATGACTGCAGCTGCTGGAAGAATATATCAAATGCTTGTTTATTTGATTCTGAAAAAGAAAATCCACCTTTTACTCCTGAAGAATTGTTGATCGTCTTCTTGCATAGCTGATCTGCATATGAAATGATGTATTATTTAATGTCTGTAAATTATTTTCTGTTCAGCTTTTTATTGTTTAATTCCTGATAGCTTTAATTTTTGATGGTCTTATTTATAGATTTGATGGTAATTTTTTTTATGATCAAGGGTGTGTATTGTTGTTTATGTAGTTGTCATAAATTATGGGAACATAATCGCACAACAAATTTCCATACTCTTGGACAAATAAAGTTTGGTTTCAATATAGTAGGACTTTGTGTTGAACGTGAAGTGTCAAAGCTTGAGGTTGACGTCTATAGAAATGCATCCAAGAAGACAAACCTATAGGTGCTGAATGTCCTGAAAGCTGATTGGTTCTTTAGTTCAGTAACATGTTAACAACAACACATAACACATGATTTTACACACCTACACACTAGTGAGCGAGTGTTTGGTCAACATCTGTCGGTAATTTTCAAAGCTCGTATTTGATCACTTGTCGATCGTGGTGTGATCTGGACACCAATCTGGTCCGCCATCTTTAAGGACAATCCAAAACTCTGATTTCTGCTCTGAGGATTAAGGAAGCATGAAAGAGGAAATACGAGCCGATCCTATGCGGAAGTCTGTTACCTGAAAGTCTGTTTCTGATTGGATAGATCTACTATGCTGATCTGAGACTCGGACACCACATCATAACACAAGTTTGATCAAACATGAGCAGACATAACAACTAAGATGTAGAATTACTTGAATTATTTGGATTTTATTCTGTCTATTCATCACCTGGTTGAAATAACTGGATGTGTGTTCAGAACAGTCGAATGACAAAGGAAACATAAAACAATAAAACATTTGTTCTTATATCACCACAACCAGCAGTATTGATCTGTTTCAACAAAATCAACTAACATTTTGAATAAAACATCCAGTTGAGGTTCATTAATGAATGATAATCATTATACTTTAACTCTCTGAGCAGTGAAATACACTTTAAACAAATAAGAGCCTCGGAATCCGCAATGTATTTCATTCAGTCTGTAGGATTTGCCAGCCCAGACCTGTCACAGCTAGCCAATCAGATCACAGCGGGCTTTTTGAGGAGGGACCTTAAAGAGGTCCCTCCTAAAACAGGCTGTTTTCACTCAGTGTGTACAGCATTGCTGCAACATAAGTGGTGCAAAAGTTTCAGAAAAGAACCTAAATGAAAATAAGAACATGGAAATCTGTATGATATGTTTCCCTTTAAGTTCTGCTCCATCTATTACTGATCATTTGATGTTTGTCTACACACAAGTCACATTATCATAACTTCTCTTCATTAAAACATTTTTTTGCTTTGCAGAAATCATATTATGATTTATTTCTACCTGTGTTTTTAAAGTCAGTCAAGGGTTTGTATTTACTGCAAACCCTCTGCAAACTATCATCTAGTTCTACATCAATGTAATTCTTAGTAGACAATTATCTTGTGTGTGTGTGTGTGTGTGTGTGTGTGTGTGTGTGTGTGCGTGTGTATGGAGAGCTACTGAGCAAAACATGCCAACTATAATCCACATCAGATGGATGTAAACTGCAGATGGAGTCAGCACTCATGAACGGGGAGTAACCAGTCACAGGATCAACTCCCTAATGGGTATAAATGTCCCCATGGCAACTGTTGCCTCACCCCATGACACACACACACACACACACACACACACACACGTNAACTGTTGCCTCACCCCATGACACACACACACACACACACACACACACACACGTACAGAATCCTGCACCAACTAATGACACTACAGAACAGTTCACAGGAGGAAAACTGTGGTGTGTGTGTGAATAATAAAATCTCCCTTGGGACCAGGGCAGACTGCATATTTATTTAGATGTTTTCCTATCATTAGAGAGAATTTGCTGGGCTGTTGCTGAGACTCTAGATGACGTTTCTGACTCAGGTCAGTTTTGGGGCTACCATTAAAATTGGTAAAAAAAAAAAAAAAAAAAAATGTTTGTGGCAGAAATGGAAAGCACATCATTTAAAATCCAGCCTTCAGTTACCAATATTATTCCTTCGGTATGGGCTGTTTATTATTGGAAAGGTCATTCCTGTAATGGCCAGTAGATGGCAGTCTGTGCAGATTGCTAGCCAAGAAGTTGATGTATAAATCTTGCTCCCGGTTTGGAATTATTGAATCCCTGAGGTTTCACAGTCGTTGTTAGCGTAACTCCAGTGTTGGCTTGTAAAGGGCGTAGACGGTGATGTGCTACCTCCAGCTGTACATGTGAAATCCAGAGCCTGCACACCAAAATCCATGCAGGAACAACAACCAACCACCAAGAGTCATGAGAGTAAGGCAATGCATCGATAACGATGCAAACTCTTGCTTGCTTCTGCACCAGTGGACGTGACCGGATGTGTTCATCGGAACACAGATCTAAGCTGCTACAGGGGATCAAATCCCAGTGCTCTGTGATGGTGGGGGGAGAATTTTACCCCCATGCTGCCCGTGAACTCCAAACTAAAGTTAAAATTCAAGTCTAATAAAAACTTCAGATGTTCTATTGTGCCAAAAACTGCATCCCTGCTGAGATATGCATCCCCACTCACGGGAGCACACACAGCAATGACGAAGCTTTCTATAAACTTTTAATGGATATACCAACAATTTATGAACATATAATGATTGACTTGCATGCCAGAAACAGTTTCCTGCTAATCATAACCAAATCTCCAAAATGTCTTTAAAAACTCCCATATTAGTGGATTTAGTCCAATCTTTCAGAGTTGTTTATCAATGTTGTTGTTTTTACGCTGTAAAATGCAGATTGCTATCACTAGCTTGAGTAGAAATGTCATTTTAAATAGTGAATCAATGAACAGATTAATAATTTTTTTATTTAATTTTTTGGATTGAATGTTTGATTGCTCAGCCTTTTGGCCATGACAGTCTAACAAGGTTGCCGTTGCTGACGCACAATAAATTATGTAAACAGATACGATTCCTTCAACATAAACACAAAATGAAGCATATATGTAATCCACATGACTATTATTCCATGAACAACTCTGATGGAAGAGTCATTAAGGAACTCCTCAGAGCAGTATAATAATATAATAACACTATGTGTGTACTGGGCAGCGGTAATTCAGCACTCCACTCTTATTTATTAACTATTTCTGTGAGATTTGCATCACCTCATTTCTCAGGTCTGAGCAGAGTTACATCATCCAAACTCACCCTGTCACATCAAAAGAGCCCCAAATGTGCGTTTTTAATGTTACATCACCCCTTCACCTTCACAAAGCCATTTACAGTGGGGATGCAAATTTTGGCGGAGTGCACCTGCCGAAAAACACATCCCTTCCTTTCTCAGGCCAGTAAATGTTTTCTTTTTTCATCAGCAAGGACTGATTTTTATGTTCTTCCATTATTGACTCATCAGGTGTATGTAAGACACAAGGACATGTTTTTATTTATTTATTTATTTTTGATTAGTATTAAGTTTCAATTATCCTCCATCCATCCATCCATCCATCCATCCATCCATCCATCCATCCATCCATCCATCCATCCATCCATCCATCCATCCATCCATTTTCAATGAAAAAAAAAACAAAACATGTCCTCGTGTCTTAGATACACCTGATGAGCCAATAATGGAAGAACATAAAAATCAGTCCTTGCTGATGAAAAAAGAAAACATTTGCTGGCCTGAGAAAGGAAGGGATGTGTTTTTCGGCAAGTGCACTATACTGAAATTTGCATCCTCACTGTAAATGCCTTTGTGAAGGTGAAGGGGTGACGAAACATTAAAATCTCAGAAAAAGGATTCTAAAATTTAGAATGTTATGGAAAATGGCTGGCAGTAACGTAACATACCAATGTATGTGGGTCATATTTATTGGACTCAAACATACAAAATCACTGGGATGATCCTTTAATTCAACATTCTGCAATTTTCACAGTATGACCTCCTTGTGTACTCCTCTTAGTTCAACATTCTGCAGGCTTCTTGCTGCCAGACCTGAGATTGAACCAGACCTGACTTGTGTGTGAACAGGCTCGTTAACTCTGCTTCCTCCCAACTGTCAGTCTGACTCTGTTTTATCATCCTGCAGCCCACAGTGAGACAATCCAGCACTGTGGAGCATCAAATGTCATATTATATAGTCACATTAACACTGTCTTAGTGTTGTATAGTCAGATGACTATACAACAGATACATTAAGAGCTTTATTAAATGCAGGATCGTAAGGCTGTGAGGAGATAAAAATATGATTTATACAACTGATCCTTTAGCAACTGTTGTTAACAGAACAGTCCATTATTTTGGGAAATATAATTGTCTGACCCAGAGCCAGTTTTGTAGGTGAAGGAACACATTATTTCACTCTTTAAACTCAGCTAGAAGCTTCCCCCTACTTCCAGTCTTTGTGCTAAACTACGCTAAACATATCTTGGACTTGGACTGTGCTGAACGCAGAGATAAAACAGGTGTACCAGGCCAGATTAAGTCCCCACCAAACTATACCAGGGTATAGTCTGGTCTAGGTCAAAATATACCCTGGGGTATAAACCAGCCTTGGCTATTTTAAACCCCGGGGCATATTTTGACCTAGACCAGGCTATACCCCACTAGTCCAGGTTATCCCCCTTGTGTTTTTCATAAATTAGTCTGTATTTCAATATCCAGAGTTTCTTTCCATCATAATTAAAAATNTTTTTTTTTTTTTTTTTTGACAAATTATAAGGTTGTGTCATCAGGGTTAGTGTGAAAATCTGTGAAATAAAACCAAAAACTTATGTATCCTTGAATATTGTGTATCTGAGTGTGGGGGTTTAATCTGGCATTGGGGGTATGAAATAACCTAGCTTAAATAACACCTCGGGGTATAAACTGGACTAGCCCAGAATATACCCGAGGTATAAAACAGGCTAGCCACTTTAACCCCAGGAATAGTCTGGGCAGGGGGTATACTGTATCTTGGGCTGTTACACAGGTTTGAACTTTGGCAGGGACATTTATAGTTGTTTGCTTTTCCTACAGTTTGCTCTCCTGATCAATAATTGATCGATACAGTGAGCTGGTGTGGGATGGAAGCAAGGTGAGCCTCCACTATGATGCCATTTGCTTAAAGCTTAGTTATAGCTCAACAGGACATGAACATGATGTGTACAGGATGTTCTGTGTGTTTGATGGTTTAAAGATAGAATAATATGTCAGCATTTCTGCGCCGTGATGAATTAATCGTTTTATTACTGCAGAAAATGCTGGGGTCACGTAGCAACTCAGTGGATTGAAAGAGGAACAGACCTGCAGAATCTAAGATTTAACTTTTAAAATAGCTCACAGTGGATATTATTAATATGTCAAGACTCACCCTACTAACTATAAACCTCCGTTTCCCTGTCAAACACTCAAGTTAGGGTAATATTATAAGTACAGTATATGGAATAATTGCCTCAGAATAATTGCCTATATAGATTTGACATAGAAAGTAGATTTATAGGAAAATTGCATGGACTGCCCAACAGGCCACCTACGCATTCTTAAAGGTTTCACTTTCTTGATGGTCCCAAATGTCTATGCTTCCTAAATATAGACACACTTCCTCTTACAAAGTGTAGTTACAGTGCATTTTTATTAAATACACACATGAGAATAGTGAAAATATGTTAATTATTGCATGTATCTTTTACACTTTAGCAGTTATTACTGTTAAATGGTTGTGGGTGCATCACATTTAGCTAAGAAAACTTTACCCAATAAAAACATTGGTAGGAACAATTCAGCTGCATTTTGACATTGGTAGGGACATGTCTCTACCATCCATACCTAAATCTACATCCATATATAAAACATGAGTCTGCATAAGATGGCATTCAAAGATATTTGCCAAACTGTCAGAATACATTGAAGCTCTCTGGATATTTATAGAAAGGTCCTGTGAGACTCACATCCTAAACTTCAGAAAAGCAAGCAACAAAATCAAACTTTAGAAGTGACAGAAATACAGTTTTTTTTTCTAATACTTAAACCCAAGATACCATATTTTAATGGTTGCACCATTCATTCAAAGGGATATATTCCAAATGTCTCAGGCTCAATTTGGGGTAAATGTGGATAAAAAAATGTCAAATATTCTTTGGGATCTGTACTAGAATTTGATGCATTTGTGAGAGTTTGATCAACGTTTGGACAAACCTGAGTATATGAAGATGAGTCAAAGAAACTAAGTGATACAAAAGGATAACTGAGATGTGTTTCAGTATTTCTCCTCAGTCAGGACAGTCAAGGCTCATTTTCCTCTATTGGCTTTGCAGTACAATTGAATGATTTTTAGATGAAAAGAATGGAGGAAAAACAATATTGTAACACAAGTTTGGTCCTTGAAAAGGCAAAGAAATGGATCTTTACATCCTGTAGTTTCTTGAGAGAACACACGCTTTCTGTTTCCCACCAAAGAAGTCAGCCTCCTCCTTTCAACCCCATAATCTCCCCTCAGGATGGCTCCTTCAGGTTATTCATATGAAGTTAAACACATCAATACAAGGAATCAGTTTCTCTATCGACTGCGTGATCTTAACTTCTCACCGACCCGTCTCTCACCGACCTCATTGTCAGATTTGCTCTTCCACACATCTGACTGTAAGCCACTTTACCACAAAAACACATCTGTAGAAGCAATAGGCAGCAATAGAAGCAACAGCACTGAGGCAATTTATTTGACAGCCTGGGAAGGTTGCATGATCGAGTCCAAAGCTGCTGAGCCTGATGGGAAAAAGTTAGTCATAAGAAGTGTTGAGGCTGCTGCATAGATGTGTCAGAAAGTATCAGTGATTAGATGATTTAAGTCCCATCAAACAAAGATTTTCACAGAAATAATTGCTTCCTCACGTGTATAGAGATAGAAAGTAACTAAGAACATCAACTCAAGTACAGAGATACTCTGATATTTCCAGTTTGTGCTAACTTCTACTTGTACTCCACTATATTTTCAGATAGAATTTTTTATTTTTATTTTTAATGTTTTTTTTTTTCTCAGCCTAGATTACAAAGTACATTTCTCACATTACCCAAAGAGAGTTTTAGAAAGGGTAAAGAGGCTGGTGAATTTGCTCGGCATGTAGGTGAGCCTGTAATCCTTCAGTTGACCTGAAAGCCTAAAAATTGCTTGGTGACAAAAACAAAACAAAACAAAACAAAACAGTCATTCTGTGTTGAATAACATTGCATTGTTTAACCATCAAATTTTGAGGATTTTCAATATTTCAATCCAAAATTTTAATTATTTCATTCCAAAATCTCCAAAATTGGAGATAAGGTTTTTCCAGACCATTTCCAGTTTTGTAATTTAAAAAAAAATATAATTCATAAGTGACAGAAACCATTCTATGAGTATTTTTACTTTTGGAACTAGAGTAAATACTAGTTTCATTTTATTTAATTTACCTTGATCATACTTAATTCAAATATTCAAACAATGCATTTAAATGCTAAAAAAAAAAAAAAAAANAAAAGTGGCCCACTACACCCTCAACCTCGCACCCCGCCTACATAATTTCCCATGACTCCTGACACTCCCATCCCCTGCTGTGCATAATGACATGTTTCTCCAGCGTCCTTTATCAGTAGTTGACCAGTTTTCATCATAATGATAGTGACATCATGTGAATTTAGTACGCCCTGGGAGCAAATCCACTATTCACCTCATTGAAGCAAGCTGATTTCACTCCAAAATTTTGCCATACAAAGTACAAGTGTGACCACGTCCTAAGGCTGAAAAATAATTGAAACCCAGTCAGGTGCATTCTCAGGCTGGTTCTCCTCCTTTTCTCCGGCCTGTTGGTGAATCCACTCAAGTTTTCGATCAAATGATTTCTGAGTAAAGCAGCTGAAGCAATTTTCTCCACTGCAATTTAGAAGAAACACACCAACAGTTTGAGCCGGAGTGAAGACGAAACAAAGAAATGTGTATTTCACCACCACACGGTAATCTCGCTCTCGCTGGAACCTTTGAGGATGCATGCTGAATGCTGAGGAATATTTCATTCTGTTTGGTTTTGAGTTAAACAAAAAGCTGTGATCAGCAGTGTTTATTTACTCTCAGGGCTCCACTCACCACCAAAATCACCTGAGCCTCCATTCAGCTGCTGTTTAATCAGCCAGCAGCAAAGCGAAGCAGCTCTCTATGAGGATTTCTAAAGACTAAAAGTCACATCAGAGCATCTTAAAGAGCTGTATGTGCAGGTATGTGGGATTTAAAGGGTAAATTAACCCAAATCATATAAAACATCAAAAGCAAGCTAATTTAGTCTGGTTAAAAGTGGGCTAATTTGGTTAAAAAAATAAAAGTTCTTTAGACATTTCGTCTAATCTCTCTCCTTATGTATGAATGGAATTAACAGGAATCCATGATTCACTGATTATGTATGATGCATTGTGTAATCGGAGTATGAGGAGAGTCTGTCAGGTGAGGAAATACATGTGACTTAGTCTTATTTTAATATTTACATCCTTGAAATTGATTTATAGTTGCATAATCTAGATCTATTACTTAGTAAGTTTACGTTGATTTCAATCTAATTATGCTGACATGACATTTGAAATTAAAATTTATTGCCTTAATCTGAGTATAATTGATGTTTTTGTGTCAGTCTTCCAGGTAACTGGATATTCAGTGGTAGATGATAGCGAGTGAACTCGCTCTGTAGTCTTGAATTTCTCCACCATCCAAGGAGCTTCTTCACTTCTGAGTCGGTGGTGAGCAGTAAACTTACATTTATTCCCAGAGTCTTGTTCACGCCTCAGGCCGGGTGACTCGAAGGGGGTCATTCCGATGTTCCCAGGGTCCTATATTCCCCAGCTCATGGATCTTGGGAAACATAGAACCCTAAAAACATAGATACGCTCCAATACAGTCATTCCAGGGTGCTATATTCCCTGGCTCTATACAGCACAATAGAGCACATAATGAGTTGTTAGGGCTAGGGTTAGGCTGTTATTAGGGCTGTTAACACACCCTTAATGTGTGTTAACAGAATATTAAACTGGGGAACATAGGACCCTGGGAACATAGATACTCTCCCGACTCAGGTCACACAGCAGTAATGCGTAGAATTGTCAGAGTCGTTAGAGTCACATGAAGGGAAGTACTCTGCAATTAAAGATCTTCAACGATTTTCAATTTTCAAGCAAAGTTAGTTTAATTAAAGCTTGATAATATTCTCCTGTGGTCCTGTGGAAAGAAGAGGACTACATGAACCAAGACTCCCCAGCTGGATTCAGATCCAACACGAGGCATAAACATCAGTTCTCATGGACAGCCAGAGAACCAGTTTTCATGACTGGAGTCATTTTTATTTGTACGTTTTTATTTCTATGTTTTCAGCCTTTTGGTAGAAACATTAATGTTTGCTTTTGTGTACAAAAGCAGGATGATACCTCAACATCATAGTCAATCTTCTTTATAGCTATTCCAAGTTTTCCACCTTGTCTTTGACAGTGGAATCTTAAATGACATCATCATGAGTACCAACCTATATTGGTACCAATTTGAGCATTGGGCAGAAAAAAAAACCCTTGACTGTATCCTATACTATATGTTTAGGGTTAATCAAATAAAAATTTTCAACCATTCTATGATGCCCCATATATGTAAGTTAAAGGATTACTAAGTATCTGTACACATTGCTAAAGAAAAGCAAGTGTTTCATAAACTTTCACTGGGAACTCCTGACTGTTGTGGTGTAACAGTTTCATCAGCCTGAGGATGCAGATGCAGAGTCGTGCACACAGGCTGATGATGTTCCTCAGCTTTGTTCACACATGTAGGTGTTTGAACACATTCAGCCTCCGGAGAGAAAGTTAAAAACCTCACTGACTGCAACATGGAAGAGTGAAGAAAATAAGAGAACTTCAAGAGAAGCAGCTGCTGTTTACACACAGCATTTATTAGAAAGGACTAAAGAGAGAAAAATCCAAAGGGAAGAACTGAAACATGCAGAGCACAGCTGCAAACTATCTGACCAATCAGCAGAGGTGACAGCACTCTACTAATGAACATACACACACACACACACACACACACACACACACACACACACACACACACACACAGTTTATATGAGGGAAAAATGTAAGATGGATGGAATTAATAGGATTCTGCAGTTTGATAATGAGGAAAGTCTGGCAGGCGAGAATATGTGTGTGGAGATGACTTCCTCTGCTTGTGACGTTTACATGCCTGAACAAGAAGGCACTCTAAGATCACACGCCTCTGTCGAGATCAAAATAATCTCCAATAAAAAAATTAGCCACCATGCAAAATTTGATTGAAATTGGGCCATTAGCATTAGCATTTATTTTATAGGCTAAAAAATTCCTCTGGATCCTGGATCCAGAATATTTTCCAGATCACCTCCAAAATTTAGACCTTCTTCCTCTCGACATTATCCACCAGTCTCCCAGATTTCATCCAAAGCCATCAAATTCATTCATAACTTTTCAAGATATCCTGCCTTCTTATGATTATGTGCCTTCTTATTTTTTATTTTTTTAATAATACATACAATAATAATACATACATGATACAAACTACTGGTACTATTTTATTATTTATTTATTTATTTATTTATTTGAAGAAAGCTGACTTCCATTGTGGTGAGAAGACACAACTTCAGGACAGGAAAGATAATGTTAAAAAAAATGTAAAAGTGGTCATCATGTTTATTTAACAACCATTTCTTTAAATTGAGGCTAAAGCTCTGCTTGGTTTTCTGTTGTTTAAAAGCTACAGAAATGCTGCTCCAAAGTCACGCTGCTGTGTACAAAAGGTATGTTTTACCCATAGAATTACTCAGTGTAAAAGAAATAAAGTTTGCTGAGTTCCCTCTCATTGCATATTGATGAAATAGTTGGGTATGAACCCCAGAGACGCACTGTTTATGAATTTGTGAGACCTACTTTTACTTGTATAATCCCTTTTTCCACTGGAAGAAAACTGGGATTTTGAAAATGTGCTGAGTCTAAATATGTACAGGAAGATACTTTGGGAAACAACCTTAATAAGCCTAATTAATTTGTTTTTGATGAGTTACAGGGAACTTCTTTAGCAGAATGAGGCAGCATGATCGAAAAGGCACTAAAATGAAGCCACAGGAGGAGTTTTTAATTTAATCTAAAGTCTGCTTTGAGCTCCAAGGTGCCATGGCCTCCAATGAAACTTTATGATTCAGGTTGTTTTCAACCTGAATGTAGTCCATTGGCTTTGGTCAGTGAATGTAATATAGTAGTTTCCTTTACCAGTGAATTTTGTTTGGTTTTATTAAAAAAAGAATCAAACAAATCTTTGTAAAATAAATAAATAAAATAAATAAAAAATACTGTACCTTTTGTTGATATATCAACAAAAGGTACAGTATGTGAGAATGTTCACTTCACTCATTGGTCAGAAATGTCTGGGGACAGGAGCAAGAAAATGGAGACAAAGACGTAACTTGGTTCAGGGTAGCTATTTAACATGGAACATGGCAGAGCTAGTGTACATTTCCAGTCATAGTCATCATTTAAAAAAAAAAAAAATATTCCAGCAGAACACTGAATATGACTTCAAGATGTCTGCAAACCGTATATTGCTTCACATCATGTGAAGATGTGCTGCCTTCAGACAGGAGAATGGAGGACATACAACCACATGCTAACTCAGTCACCCTCAAAGTCCGGACTCTGGTCTGGATCCTGACCTAACTACAACTCTTCTACAACTCTGAGCAAATTATACTTTTAATATGTGTTACTGTATTATTATTGTAATAATAATAATTATTATTGTATTATGTAGGTGTTATCTGCGAGACATCGCTGTGACTCAATGAATAATTTCATCAGGATCCCAATCCAACCCTGGCTTGATAGACCTTATAAATGGACCTTTATCTTATTGAAAACTTTCTTTGTGGACCTTTAAGATTTGTATTTGAGTACCCCTGTGCTAACTCAACATGCTAATCCAAAGACGCTCAATATGTCACAACCAAAGGTTTAGGGATGGACGGTAGCAATATGTCTCTAGCAAAATCAAAGGCGTTGATTCTAGATCCATCAACAGATGAATAAATCACCTTGTACAGGTATTCAGAACTAGTCTGGATCATGTTCATACCACAAATAAAATGCCCCAGTTTACTTTGTGAGATCACTTTCTCAAAAGGGTTTCAATCAGTTGTTTTTGTCCACGCCTGAGTGTGATTACTGTGTTCAGCCCAGCCCAAATTAATCATATAAAGGGGGAAACTCTTTAATATTTTTAAAAGCAGACTAAAGGACATAGATATGAAAACACCTGAAGACACATTGTAAATAATTAATTTTAGTTTTTGCTGAGATCAGTCTAACAGACCTTAAATGAATATCCTAGCTTGAGACTCAAAATGTATTCATAGTATTCCCAAAATAAAGGGAAAGGCTATTATCTGAGAGTGCAATAAGTACTGCAGTACTACATTACAAATACTAACAAAATCAATTTAGTTAGCTTTATTAACTTTATTATTTGTTTATTACGGGGAGAAATGGGTGTAACCAAAATCATATTTGTTGAGAAGAAAACTCCACCTACTACGTTTGAAATGGAATAAAATGCTTGCTTAAACAAAAGCAGGTTATTGAATTAGAAGACATTAAAGTAACTAAAATGATTGTAAGTTTTTGAGCAGCGTTCAGAGCAATTTGAAAGGGTTAAACCTCATCATTAATCTTCATTTTGTCACCATAGCAGTCCCGCGTGGACTCCTGTGGATTGCTCTCTCTAGAGTTGTTCCTGCGTTTGTCATTACACGCTTTCCTCACAAACAGCAATTGCCCCAGAGTGCTTAGCTCGTTTTCCACAGCGAGCGCTATCTTTGCCTCATCGCCTGCGGTGCTCCAGCCTTTTTTTTTGGTTGAACAGGAATGCAGTTTCACTTTATAAACAGATTTGGGATAAAAGCAGGAAACTGCAGAGGAGGATGGAGTGCCACATGAGGGCAGGAAATAGATCATAATTAGCAAGTACTCTCATTCTGGAGCTTTAGAGAGAATGGCAGCACTGTTGTTGTCAATTAAGTGCCATTCATTAGCACCTGCAGGCATTCATAGCCCCACTTAAATTGGAGATATATTTCACTGGTTTTCCTCAATTGGCTGTACATCTAATAGCCACATTTACTGATCTTTATAAGCTCTGATATACTATTGGCTGGAATTAGAGGGAATTTGTAGATGTTGGGGTAATTTGGCTTTATTTGTGTAGACCAACATTACATACAGTGATCTTTGTGCACACCCAAAGGGATTCACAGACCTATACAGCAATAACAAACTCTCCAAGAAGACAATGTAAAGCTCCCTAAAAAAAACTTTGCATGTAAAGGGAAATGGAAGAAACTTTAGGAGAGCCAATTCAATGACAAACTTCTCTTTTCAGTGGTCAGGTGCAGCGTATTGATGGGGAAGCAAACAATTACAAAGAAAGAAGACAAGGAAGATACACTGTGCAGATCCAGCAAGGAAATCTGTAGTCCACAATAATGTAGTAAATCAAAGAATTTAAGAGGTCAGTGAGATGGTTTGATGTAAAACTGCCCACGAGTGAGTGTAGAATCAAATTTATCATTGTTCTTTTCCAAAGTTTGTGGGAGATTGAGGGGAAGGTCCATGGGTGCTTGGAAGGTGTAGGAAGGTAAAGTAGGTTAGGGTAGTGGATGAGTGTAGTTCAGATCGTTTAAAAACTCAGACCAATCGGACCACATAAATCTGAACCGTAACAAAGTAAGACCACTTGTTTTTATCAATGCAAAATGTATTTTAATGTTGTAATAAATAATGTCAAAAAATCTTTGATGTCAATTTGTATCAAGTGAAACAGTGTTTCTATGTGATATAGCGATATTTTTGGCACAACAATAGGCTATGGGCCAAGTTAGGCTACTGATTTTGCTTAGCACTTAGCACATTCAGTAGCCTTGGCTATGTTTAATACACTGGTGCTCAAATATTACGGTACCAATTCCAAACATAATTGTAAAATATTTTGCAATGGCTTGTCCTTTCATTTTCAAACAGGCTGAGACAAATTGAGTGAACTGAGTGTCTCACCAAGTAAGTAAATAGTCTTTTGCTTCTGGCAAGTTCCACCAATTCACTCTCTCGCTAACTGGTTTCATCGCCTATCTGAGTGTCTGGGTTATTGATTTCATAATATTGCCTTTATGCTCTCACTCTGACTCTCTGGATTACTGGTCCAGTGAACAAATTGGAAACTCACCAATTCTTTCCAGAGTCACTAGTCACTGAGCCTGTCACCTAGTCTGTTGATTTGTAGGCAAGGATGCACCCTAGTGGACGCTCTCGTGCATTACATCAGATGCCTCCGTATGCAGGTGGTGACGGCTGTCCACAAAAACCTGATTGTCTGAGCAAAATAAAAAGATGTTATTTTCATAGTTGATGTTAGAATGTACCGATTTATCGGGCGGGTGCTGGTACTGTGAAATATAAATAAGTTAAATCTCTTTCATTTATGCCCGAAACCAGAAATAACTGGAAGTATATTGTTCATTACTGATTGCAAACTGTAAAGACAGTCTTTAAACTTGATGATTATGGGGTAAGTTGTGTTCAGTTTATGGAAGACGCCATGTACAGTGTGTCTTGTGATTGGTTTGAAATCAGTTCATGATGCCTTGATCAACACCATCAGCATGTTTCTACTTTCTTTTCTGTTGTGTCAGCCATCATGATGTCAATGTGTCACATACAAGACTGTCTTCTCCTGCTCTCAGACAATTCGCTAATATACGAACAAAAGCAAATCAGATTACGAGAGGTGTAGCAAGAGGGGACTGTATTATCCCATTTAGAAAAAGTGCTTTCAGTAAAACAGCATTCTCCGTGAAAGCTGCACAAGAATGGAATATTGTTCCACCTCACATTAGAGAGCTGAACACATACTGATTATTTAAAGTTAACCTAAAGAAGTAGTTAATTGATTATCAATTCTGTCATCATTAGAAATTAATAGCATTTGCTGCCTGCTGTTATTTGGCATCTTGGTTTGTTTGTTTGTGTGTTTGTGTATTTATCTTATTGTGTTCTCTCCTGCTGTCTTTTTGTTGTTGTTGATGTTCTTATATGAACTGGAATATTATCTTGATTTTTAATAACATGTTCTTGTTTTGAGAACATTTTCTAATGTATTACTAAATTTCAAATTGTTGAGATTTTTTTTTTTGTTAGCTTCTTTTAGGGTGACTACTTAACATCTGTCCAGGGACTACAGATGAAAAATAGCCTTTTGTCTAATTCTGGCACATTTACAGGGATGTTTATTAATGTGCACTGTCCCTGCCAAATAAACCAATAAATAAATGAAACTTTATTTTGTTTTCTCTGAATCATTCACCTTCACCAAACAAAAAACAAAACAAAACAAAACAAAAAAAAAAAAAAAAAANAAAAAAAAAAAAAAAAAATCAACTAGCAGAGGAAGGAAATGCTTTAGAAAGTTCTGTTCGCCCATTATAACTCACAATTTATGATCAGTATACTTTGGCTCTCCAATTATTATGAAAGTCAAGAAACCTTTTATAGCCTCAAAGTACAAACGGCTCATTAACTTTCTGCCTGAAAACAAAGCATGAAGACAGGAAATGAATTGTAAATAGGAAAAGCTCTCTGTTGTTATCAGTGGAAGATCATTCATTAGCACCTGTGGCTCTTTCTCTTCTCTTCCTCACATACATTTCATCTGTTTGATGTATTTGCTCATACAATGAGCACATTTATTGATCAGAAGAACTACTCAAAAAAATAACTGAGTTCAATTGCTATTTCATATGCGAGGATATGCACACTTACAGCATCATGGACAATGAGGGATTTAGGAGCACTTTAAAATCCTGAAATAATGGAACGCTGAGCCCACAGCACAACATGTTAGTGAGATAGCTACACAAAGCTTCATGTGGATGTCAAAGAGCATCAGAGCCTCTCTACAGTCACCCAAAGGTCAAAGGTTAGCCTGAACCTGTTTCCTTTAATGCACTCATTAAGTTTTCAACATATATTTTGAAAGAATAGCTTCACTTTTTTATACAATAATGTAATTTAGAGCACATAACCCTAATAAAATTTTCCAGAATTTAACTGAATTGAATCGAATCGAATTGAATCGGGGCTTTGAAAATCAAATTGAATCAGGATCAGAATCGATAGCCAGCCCTAATTATGTCCTTACTGACAGCCACCCTAGTCTCCTGATCTGGCACCCGCATATAACCACCTCTTCCTAAGCATGAAAAAGGCTTTAGCTGGATCCATTTTGGCCTCAGATTATGACATCATCATCATCATCATCATCATCATCATCATCATCATCATCATCATCATCATCATCATCATCATCATCTGTGGAGGATTTTTTTTTGGATAACCAAAAAAGGACTTTTGCATTGTTGGTGGAAGTGTGTTGAGGAAGGAGAAGGAGATTGGAGGGAGGATTATGGTAAAAAAATCTGTCTATGCTAGGGTCAGAACTTATCAATCAGCTTTCATATGTAGAGTTTTGTACATTTTAGTTTATGTAGTGTTTTTTTATTTTTTATTTTATTGTAAGCAGGAGATGGTTTATGTATCAACTTCTCATTTGGAGAAAAAGACAGGTTAAAATGTAGATTTGAAATAAAGGGAAATTACATTAAAATGTCTACTTTAATTTGTCTGATTGATATAAAGCCGCCTCGTTCCAGCCTTTTACTGTAATTATGTGCTGATAAGTTTTCAGACTCGTGAATTTCTAATGTTAATGTCATCTTTTATTGTATAAATATACCTCTGAAACCAAGCTACCTTGGAAATCAACCTTGATTCATTTAAATAGAGAGTTTTCTTCAGTGGACTATAGCCCTGGTTATATATATTTTTTAAAAGATTTGTGAAGCTCTTAATGTGATGAATTTCACTCTGAAAGCACCATATTTGAACAGACCTTGAGCCTTCAGATGAAAAAGTAATTCTCCTGACATACTGAGATGTTTACCGTAGACTGTGAGACAAAAATAAATAAAGGCATAAATAAACAGGAGATCACTCAGCATTGAATGAAGCTTTCAGCTGCTTTTGGCTCTGCGTGACATTTCAGAGTTATCATTTCAAAAACAGAATAAAGCCTGTTTACTTTGGGCCTTCACCGCTCCATCATGTAGTTGCATAGCAACCACTCTGGAATGGAAAATGAGCTGACCTGTGCATCATGAGCCTCAAACCAGCCAGTATAAACTCCCACAATCCATTGCTACATTGAATTAGGTAAACACCTAAAGCCATTCAGCAGGATGTTGCATCTTATACAATTAGCTGGGCGTTAATGTAAGATGAAACGAGTTAAGATGAAACTTTATTGATCCCTCGCGGACAAACTTGCATCACTGCAGCAGTAAAAGTAATACAATTCAGCAAGGTGAAGACAATAATTAAGAAATGCAAACATAATATACTACTCACGGTAAACCCATTAAAAAGCAGCAAAATGGAAAATAAATGAGCTGAGGGCTTTTTAAAATTACTGCTGATAATTCATGTTGGGTAGGCTGGAACAGTCGCAAGCAGGGAAGATATTATCCATTCATCCACTCATTCACTAATCCATTCATCAACATCCATCCATCCATCCATCCATCCATCCATCCATTCATCCATCCATCCATCCATCCATCCATCCATCCATCCATCCATCCATTCCATCCATCCATTTCATCCAAATCCTTCCCTAACTATTCAGAAGAACCCACTAAAAAACAGACAGACAAATGAATGCTGGTGATCACATAACTTTCTTAGTAGAGGTAAGAATCCTACTTAATGCTTTTGATGCTGAACTGGAAGGAAGTTTTGCCTGTGAGGCTGAATTCAGGGTTAATGGCTACAGAGGCAAAGCTATAGCATCACAAAGTCTAGGGAGTTGGAGCCACAGCAGGGCCACTAAGGCAGGATGATAACAAGTGTGTTATTTACTGACATGATGTTCCTCTATAAAAAGCTGGTTGCAGAGTGTGCCCACGTATCACCATCAAACATCTTTAATTCCAAATGAATGAGTTTGACACAATGAGGCTGGGAGGTAAAAAGGTACAAACCAGGATTTTCCACTTGGCTGACTTGGTGTAACATATTACTGTAATTATCTTATCTGTGTCTCCTCTCAGAATGGATTGCTGCTCGGTTTCATTGGGGCCCCTCATCTAATGCAACACTTAAGAGCCTCCTGGCACCGTGATATATACAGCACAGACAATTAAACTGCTCTCCAGACTGTAAAGGGATTTCTGTCTGCAACTTTTCTGAAATGTGACTTCTATGTGCTCTTTGCTCTGTGTACTAAAAACTTTCACACTGCAGCTGAAGACTGTAGCATTTTTCCTGGGCTGATTTATTTGATGCTCTTCATTTTACTGATGAGAAGCATCAAATTGCTAAAAATAAAATCAGCATACTTGGTGCTTCTAGAGGTCAAAACTTTTAAAGTGAGAAAATAAAGTACCTTTCAACGAGCAGAGATGAACTGGAAATTAGTAACAGTATTTATTAAGAATTAAGTCAGCAACAGAGGAAGTCAATTAAACTTAGCAAACATTAGTACTTAAAGGAGCATACTGGCGATTTTGCATATGTGAGCCTAATAAATATAACCGGCATACATGTTACATTACTGACAACCATTTTCCAAACATAGTCTACTACTGGAGCAGCACATTTTAGAATTGTTTTTCCTACCTTCCAGGCTGCCCTTGGTTTCAGTTCTTTCAAGTATGCTATTAAAATCAACTTGTTGAGAATTGAAACATGCTTGAGATATGTAATCCATCACAGCTAACAAGACATTCATTATTATTATTATTATTATTATTATTATTATTATGATGATGATGATGATGTCTAGGTTTCTTAATTGAACTGATCCAAAAATGTAGCTACATGGAAGACAATGCATATCTCCGCCAGGAAATATAATCCCAGTAGACAACTTTTACAGAGAAATTAAAAATTACCATCCCTTCTACGTTCAAGTGTTAGCAGGTGAAACATTGAATTTTAAGATGGGTGTATGACCTGAACATTTGATTTTGAAAGATTAGAGGATTTGAAAAAAGAACATGAAAACAACATTTTATGTTGTTCCCTGTGATTACTTTTCTCAAACACATTTCAAATCTCAGCAAGTTGATTTTTATGGAATGAACTGGAACCAATGACAGTCTGGAAGGTAGGAAAAACAAATCTTAAATGCAGTGCTCCAGTAGCATATTTTGGAAAGTGTTTGGCAGTAATGTAACCTGTATGCAGGTATAGTATTTACTGGGCTCATGTAAAACCACCAGTATGGTCCTTTAAAAGTACACCGTTGTGTCATTGATCACTGGTAGTGTTGTAGAGCAAAGATTAGATAAGCAGGTCCCCCTTATAGTTTGTATCACATGATATTATGCAATATTGATATAGAGGGAACTTTTAATATTCTCTGTTTTAGTTGTACTTTTCAGGTTTTGTTTTTGCAAATTAAAACCAAACACGTCTGACTTTATTTGAACAATAATGCAGTCCTAAAAGTTTTATTTTGCCTGACAAAGGAGAGATTCTGCAAGTGTGGTGAGATTCATCAATATCAGGCAACTGGTTTCAAGAAATTTCTGAAATCAAGTGAATCCAATGCAGTAATTTGCCTTATTCTGCCTTTCTAGAAATCTGATTTACTGGAAACAAGCTCAAATAATCTCGCCAAACTGACAGCCAATTATGCCTTGCATAGCATGTATGAATTATCATCCATAATGGCCCACATAAGAAAAGCCATGTTCAAATCCATCCTGTTTACCCAGATACACTGCAATATTTCACCATGATGAGCAAATGACAGCGTGAGCCTGTGGGAGCGATGATTTCATGAAGGGTTCTTCAGAAGTCGATTGTACATGAGCTGCAGCTTCAATAAGTCATTATTATTGCATCACCTCCCTCAAGCGCCTAACATAGCCTCAGAAATATCTCTCAATTTTTGATCAAAGCAGTCACCTACAGCACATCTCAAACAAAGCAGGTCACTCCTCAATCCATCCAGGATACTCTTTTATTTATATGTATTTTTCTTGTCAGGATTCTGTTTTTTTTTACTTCCCAGGAACATGGCCGCACCACCCAAACAGTTAAATCATCCTTTCCGCATCTTCTCTGGCGCATTCTTTGATTTTCTCTGCGTGTGTCGTGTTGGAAATGTAAAACCCTGCAAGATGATTTGCATAAGATGTGGGATTCCAGCAATGCATGCATGCTAAGGCTTTGATGTTTGTGCAGTCCCTTCCCATAGCAAATCTCTGCCTCCATCATCATCATCACCATCTGTGTTAAACGTATGTATGATGTGATTTCACCACAGCTTCAGGAAAAACACATTTTCATTTTTAAGACAGATGTTGTTGAATATTTTATAATAATTGCATGTACTGCAGCCAAGGAATTGAAACTGCTTTATATAGAAGGTAGAATTTTACTTTTTTCTTTTTTACTGATAAAGAAATTCAGCCACGAGACAATTAAAATACAGATTGTTGTACAAAATACATTTATTATTATATTTTTATCTGCATAAATAGGGATGCAAGAAATTTCTAAGGACTATGACAGTACACTATTTTCAAGATAACAGGCCTTGATTTGTCTTAAGGGTCTTTTTTGCACCACAGGATCATTTTCAGGAACTCAGAAACATTCTTTTGTTTTGCATCAAGGAACCAGGATCCATTTTGGTACCAAAACCATAGTTCCTGAATCATTTTTAGCTCCTATTCTGGACTCCAAGTTCAGAAACTGCTGGTGGAGCTAGCAAAACCAAACAATTTAAGCTTTCCCAAGCCCATTCAGGTGGATAACTGCCATTTTTTTTCATACGTTGCAAGACAGCAACTGCAACAAATCTAGACTTCTGGAGAAGATGGAAGCTACGAGAAGCTGTGGATTGATGAGGAGGTGCAAGTCGTTCTATTTATGCTGATGAGGAGTCCAAAAAGATACTGGGGGGAATTCATTAAAAAAAATTATGGTAACTACACGTGATATTGTACGCTTATTCATAAAGCTTCCCTTATGTTAATCAGCACATCATTGTCCCATTACCGACACATTGTTGGAAGGTACATATGTCACAGGTGAAACTCAATGAGATCAGTGTATTAATGAGCTCGTTTATATTTAAGAGCCACATTTTATGTGGTCATCTGGTGTCAAAGCAAAATTGACATGTTAAATATGCAAAGGTAACCTACATTCTTTACATTAGAGCTTCACAGTTTAAGAGATTGACACTAAG
This sequence comes from Lucifuga dentata, assembly GCA_014773175.1. Taxonomy (NCBI): domain Eukaryota; kingdom Metazoa; phylum Chordata; class Actinopteri; order Ophidiiformes; family Bythitidae; genus Lucifuga; species Lucifuga dentata. Next base: position 106,650 of record VXCM01002762.1, read on the forward strand.
ATAAGAGAAATAAGAGATTCACACACCGGGAGTCTGGTGCACAGGAAGTGAGTGGTGTTTGTGTCGCATGTGAGAGAGAGAGACAGACTACAGCGCACAAGAATGTCAAAATGTCACCATTTAAATACACTGACTGATCAAATGAGCGGATTTAAATATCAAAATTATTGATCACTAACACGTGTGAGGTAAATGCAGTTTAAAACATCACCAAGATTTCATACTGATGAAATTTACCACCAGACTGAAACAGATTTTTGCATTATAGTGTGTTTAATGAATCACGAACCAGACTTGTAATAAAGAAATACCATAGTAACGCCTCTTTGAAGGGAAAGGCAAAAACATGCTGGTAACTGGTATTTATGAATGAAGACAAAATACTAATACAAAACATAGTGTGTAACAAGATTTTCCGTCATTGACACATTAAGCCTGGCACTGCGTTTTATGAATTCCTCCCTTTGAGTCATCCATTCAAAATGAAATTCATCGCTACATTTATCTCATCAAGATATGCACAAAAACAGCAAAACTGAACAAGAACAATCTCCTTGATTTCCTCCACTGCTTCTGGTGTTGTTTGTGCAGCAGCAAAGGTTTGGTGCATGTAAATAACACAACTGCTGCATTATTGATGTCACTTACTCTAATTTCCATAATCTTCAAGGTATCTGAAGCACCATGCAGGAGCAAGAAACTCACTGAAGGAACTATGTTGTTCCTACTCTGATAGTTTTGGGTAAAGTTGTTCTGCATTTAACTCTGAATTTTACATCTGCCTGTATTAAATTATTCAGTCTGTCTGTCAGCTCCAGATGACTAGAAACAGCAAAAGAAAACAGAAAAAGTAGATTAAATGGTTGAAACAGCAACATCCCAAACATTAATTTTGAAGGAAAAAATTACTTTGCTGATTTCAATCAATTTGAAGAATCTCTAAAAAGTCATTAAAGGACCATACCGGCCATTTTGCATGTTTGAGCCTAATACATTCAATTTTCAGACATTTTATGTTACTGAAAATCATTTCCCAAAGCATGCCATTGGTTTCAGTTCATTCATGTACACTATTAAAAATCAACTTGTTGATACTTCAAAAGTTCCTGGGATAGGTGATCCATCATCACAAACAAGACTTGTATTCAGACTTTTTCGAAGTTAAGTAATTTTAGCGTTTAAGCACAATAAAAAGCGCAGAGTGATCTGAAAATGCTTCCTATTGTCAGTTCTTCGTGCCAGCACTTGAATGCACCACTCGTTTGATTGATTCACAAGTTGATTTTAATAGCGTACCAGAATGAATTGAAACCAATGGCAGTCTGGAAAGTACGAAAAACATTTTTAAATTCACCATTCCAGTAGTATGCTTTGGGAAATGATTGTCAGTAACGTTAAGTATATGAAAATGGAATATATTAGGCTCAAACAAGCAAAATGACTGGTATGGTCCTTTAAATCCTGAATTTATTTCTTTATTCTGTCTTACTTCAAGATCCTGACACTCATTTCTAGAAATTTCCTCAGACAGGTTGATTCGTATTTGAAACAGGTTGAAATAATCTCACTGCAATGTCAGATTTTTACACTTATTTAAAGAAAAATAACACTTTCAGGCCTCAGAAACATACAGAAAGGATTGTTAGTTGGAGAGTTGCGGCGTCTGAATAAAAAAAGCGATACAAAACATGAAAATTCATGTAAGTGGATCAGTGTTGATGAAGTTGCAGTTTCACGGTCCAGCAAGAGCTAAAGTAGAACGCTGTTCTTGTAGAACACACAGCCCACAGCCTCTCAGGGCCTCCAGGGTGGAAGTTGCATCGGGATGATTTGTCATGAGCTGAGCGGAGCGTGGGTGGATTATGTCTTTGAGGATTCATATGTGAGAAATGTGAGAAATGTGAGAGCTTCATTTTGGAGCAGAAAACTTGACTTTCTACTTATTGTGCAAATGAAATTCTGCTAAACCCTGGACCTGCAATGTTTATGGAAATGTCTAATTCACCTTGAAGTGGTTAAATTTGCATGAACGTATAGAGAAGCACATCTTTTTTATTGCAAATAATAAAAAGAAAATACGTATTCGCTGGACAGCGTCTATTGTGTGGTATGAAAGAGTAGATGACACATTAAGTGAGTGGCAGAGAATTCGCTTTCATCACCTGTCAGCCAGACTCCTCTGGGTGGAAACACACTTCTATTTTTACCTAAAGGTGACAGGCCAGAATGACTGAGCTGTGGAAGTGGACTGTCACTGTTCCACACCTCAACCAGTGAGATGCCTTTAAAACTTTAAAATGGCAATTTTACACCAACAGAGGACCATTGAGAGACAAGAGAAATTTCAAAAAATTATATATGCCGCACTGAGTCTGAGCAACATCTTTTTTTTTTTTTTTAACNATACAATTGTTATAGGAAGGTAAGTGGCATTGCAAAAACATAGGAAGATAAAAGGAAAAAGAAAAAAAAAAACAACACACCACTCAGGATGTACCTGTTCTCATCATTACCCCAAATCATCACAATAAAAAATTACACTCTGTTCACTCTGNTGTACCTGTTCTCATCATTACCCCAAATCATCACAATAAAAAATTACACTCTGTTCACTCTGCTAGTACAATATGACAGGAGTCCATCTTTGCAGGTAAATGTCCATTCAGAGTTGTAAACTCGCCGTTATGTTTTCCATGCAGTTCAGTGCTTTGAGTCTTTGAGTCCATTGTTCCAAGCTTGGCGGGTGCGGTTTAAGCCATCTTACTGTAACCATTTTATGTGCTAATAACACAAGAGCTCTGAGCATATATGATTTATTTCTTCCCAGTCCACTTAAAGATATATTCCCTAGAATCAACTGATGTGGCTTGAATACTCTCTCCAAATTTAGAATTTCTCCTGTTTTTTTGTTTACTTCATCCCAATAGGGTTGTATCTTAGGACAATCCCAAAAAATGTGAGAAAAGTCTCCAATCAGGCCACATCCTCTCCAACAGAGAGAATTAGATTTGTTGTCGTAGTTGGCTATCACTAGTGGTGTTTTAAAGAATCTCATCCTCAACTTCCAACCAAACTCTGTCCAGGTTGGGCTGCTTAGACACTTATGCCACGCCACCCAGGCACTCTCCCATTCTTCATCTTCTATTATGGTACTGGCTTCTAGTTCCCATTTACTTTTCACATCTAATGTGTTATCAGTTAAATCCATGCATATCTTGTTGTACAGTGAGGATATTATTCTCCTCTGATTAATTTGCTTTTGGACCAACTCTATCCGGTATTGTTCAAAGTTGGTTGATATTTCTTTAATTTTGTCTCGTTCATCGTGTGTCATCAAATAGTGTCATATCTGAAAATACCTGAACAGTTCATTAGATGTAATACCATATTGGGTCTGAAGTTGTGAGAATGCCTTAAAAGTTGATCCTTCAAACAACTGATCCACTGTTATGAGACCTCTCTCTGCCCACCTGTTGAAGCCAGTATAAAATCTGGCCGGCAAAAAATCACCTATAGCAGCTATTTTTGTTGCTCTTGATAAAGACAGGGGTAGATTTAATTTCCTCCTCACTTTTCCCCAAACTTTTAGAGTATAAATTAGCCATTCATTCTGTATTTTANATTTAATTTCCTCCTCACTTTTCCCCAAACTTTTAGAGTATAAATTAGCCATTCATTCTGTATTTTAAGTTTGCATAACACCTGTGCTCTTAGAAAGGGGAGAATGGAAATTGACACATTTGATACAGAGCCTTGTTCTATGTGCACCCATTTTGTATCCATATCTAATCTAATCCATGAGACCAAAATCCTAAATTGTGATGCCCAGTAGTAACTTCTGAAATGAGGAAAGGCTAAACCGCCCTTCTCTTTGTGGGTGCAAAGAACTTTAAGTCTCACTCTGGGTCTCTTGTTTTGCCAGATGAATTTGGAGATAATTCTGTCCAGGAATCTGGATGCTGTCCAGGAATCTGGATGCTGGTACTGTTACTGGAAGACAATGGAAGAGAAAGAGCAGTCTTGGCAATACATTCATCTTGATAGTTTCTATCCTCCCTATTAGAGAGAGAGGGAGCAACTCCCATCTCTCCAAATCCTTTATAATCTGAGTTATTAGTTTGTCGTAATTGGCTGTGTATAATTGAGAAGTGTTGTTGGTTAAAATAACCCCTAAGTATCTAAAGCCCACCTTGGACCATCTAAATTTCACCTCCCTGTCTAGCTGCTCAGGCCAACTGCCTTTAATCATCATCGCTTCAGATTTTCCTTCATTAACCTTATACCCAGAGACTTCTCCAAATTTCCTTAAACCATGCATGAGGGCTGGTACAGAGAATAATGGATATTTTATAAATAAAAGAATGACATCCACAAACAATGCTATTTTGTGCATCGTGCCCCCGCCATCTATTATCCCCTCAATTTGGCCATTCTTTCTGATCATTTCAGCTAGCGGTTCGATACATAAAGCAAACAGAATGGGTGAGACTGGACTTCCTTGTCGAACACCCTTCTTAAGTTTGAAAAATTCAGAGCAGTAGCCATTCACCCTGACTCTTGATATCGGGTCTTTGTTTAAAGTATTAATCCATCTAATAAATGTAGAATTGAATCCCATCTGTTCCAATATGTAATTTAAATATGACAAATCCACCCTATCAAACGCTTTCTCAGCGTCCAGGCTAAGAAACATAGTGGAATAGGTCGAGTTTCTTGCCACTGATTGCAAATTTAGCGCTCTTCTGATATTATTTGCTCCCTGATGTCCTGGGATAAAACCAGTCTGGTCAGGGTTGATTAATTTAACTAGAAATCTCTGCATCCTATTTGAAAGTATGGAACTAAGAATTTTGGCATCATTCCCTAGCAGGCTGATTGGTTGATAAGAGCCACACTCCAGAGGGTTCTTTCCTTCCTTATGGATTACTGAAATTATCGCCTCTGACCAGCTCTTGGGTGGGTCATTCTTATCTAGGGCATAGTTGAAGACTTTACAAAGTTTAGGTGTGAGCTCCTTCATAAAGGATTTATAAAACTCACAAGGGAACCTGTCCGTTCCAGGCAATTTACTATTTTTCAAGGATTTGATGGTTTCTTCTATTTCTTTTTCCGTAATTGGAGCTATAAGCTGATCTGCTTCTTGNTCAAGGATTTGATGGTTTCTTCTATTTCTTTTTCCGTAATTGGAGCTATAAGCTGATCTGCTTCTTGCTGCATTAATTTTGCTAAATTAAGATCTTTAAAAATCTCCTCCCTTGTTTCTGAATTTTGAGTCTCATTTGGAGTATCATAAAGATTTTCATAATAAGCTTGAAATGCCCCAGCCACTTCTTCTGGATGGGACAGCTCCGATTGAGATGTAGGGTGTCTTATTTTAGGTATTATACGACTTGACTGGGCTTTTCTCAGTTGAAAGGCAAGTTTGCTCAGTTTCCCATTTCATAATATCTTTGGCATGTATATCTCAGTGCCCCTTCAGCTTTCTGTGTGAGTAACTCATCTAGAGCAGCTTTACAGTGCTGGAGTTGTTTCAGTACATCACTGTCCCTGGTTGTTTTGTGAGTCTGCTCTAATCTTTTTAAATCGCTTTCTAATTGTTTTTGTTTTTCTAAACGTTGCCTGTTTAATTTGACTGCTATTTCAATACATTTACCCCTCAGCACTGCCTTAGCTCCATCCCAAAGAGTGGAAGGGGACACTGACCCGTTATCATTTATTGTGAAATATTCTTCTATAGTTTGTTTTAATTGTTGATGAGTAGCTGGGTTTGTCAATAGTGAAACATTCAATCTCCAATATTTGAAATGCCTCTCAAAGCCTAAATTCAATTTTAATCTTACTGGACCATGGTCAGATAGAGTAATAGGCTCTATAGTACAGTTTTCAATTTTGTGTAGGTCTTGCTTTGATATACAGATCAGGTCAATTCGAGAATATGTCCCATGTACATTAGATAAGAAAGTAAAGTCTTTTGTTCTTGGGTTCATAGCTCTCCAGATATCAACAAGCCCTAACTCTTCCAGCATATGTTTTATTACTTGAGACTTCTTACTGGAGGGTCCATGTTCAGAGGGTAGCCTATCCAGTTTCATATCTAAAGCACAGTTAAAGTCTCCCCCTAAAATTATAGTGCCTTTAGCTTCCTTTGCTAATATAGATGCTAGGTCTTTAAAGAAAAGAGGATC